>SJYA01008338.1:0-28513 GCA_006410615.1 Neotragus moschatus
ATAGCCCACCAGGCTCCTCTGTCCATGGGATTCTCCAGACAAGGATACTGGAGTGGGTTGCCATGCCCTCCTCCAGGGATCTTCAGATTCAGGGATCACACCCACATCTCTTAAGTCTCCTGCATTGCAGGCGGGTTCTTTACCTCTAGCCCCACTTGGGAAACCTGACGCACACAGAGAAACAGAAATGAAGAGAATAACACGTAGAAAGGCAAAGAGGGGCTGATTGGACGATGGCAGACAAAGACAGTGAGCTATGTGGAAAATACTCACACAAGAGACAGGACAAAAAGCCAGGAGAGATGGGCAGAGGGGCAGAGAGGGATGGCAGGGCACAACACAGGTGAGAAGGTAAGGAAAGTTGGGAGAGCAAGAGCCCAGGAGGAGGAGGGAGAGAATGAGAAAGAATCCTTACCGCAGAAGGATGCATATTGAGAAATCTCTAGCTGGGGTGGGTCTAATTCAGCTTCATTTTGAAGACGCTGAACGTGTGAAACAGGAGAGGATGGGAACATCCTGCCCAAGGTCCCAGAGACAGAAGTGGTGGTAGTGGGGTGTGAACCCAGACTTTCTGACTGAGACACCGTGCCTCTGGGCCTAAGCAAGTGAACTCTTCCATCACCCCTTCTGGCAGCCATGGACGGAGGGTTTGATGTCCACCCGTGCTTAATTAAAACTCGGGAGTCTGGACTCATGCTCTCTTTTCAGCCTGCTGCTGCTGCTAAGTCACGTCAGTTGTGTCCGACTCTGTGCGACCCCATAGACGGCAGCCCACTAGGCTCCCCTGTCCCTGGGATTCTCCAGGCAAGAACACTGGAGTGGGTTGCCATTTCCTCCTCCAATGCATGAAAGTGAAAAGTGAAAGTGAAGTCGCTCAGTCGTGCCCAATTCTTAGTGACCCTATGGACTGCAGCCTACCAGGCTCCTCCGTCCATGGGATTTTCCAGGCAAGAGTAATGGAGTGGGGTGCCATCGCCTTCTCCTACTTCTCTCCAAATGATCCTAGATGCTCATTCTTCTCAGGACCAGTGGGACTCCCAGCTTGCCTCTTAGAGAATAGCTCTTCCCAGATTATCCTGGGGAAAAAAAGAGGCACTGAAAACCAGCAACTGGGTCAAAGAGAATGAAAGGGGAAGAAGAAAAAGAAACTAACATTTCCTGCAGACCTCACCCACATGCCATGCATTCCGGTAAACTCCATTCATGGAGTTTCTTCATGCTCTTCCCTACAAGTCTATGAGATCAGAAGATTCCCAGCTCCCTTTCCCAGAGGGAGGAACTGCTGTCTAGAGCAGTAATCTGGGGCCTTTCCCGGGGCCGGCAGTGGGTACAGGACAGCAGCGGGATGTACACCCAGCTCTGCTCATCTCCGAAGCCTGAGCTCTTCCCACTGCCACACGTGGCCTTTTTGGCCCAAGAGGAAGAAAACTCATTTTGGTAAGCAATGAGCAAGCAGAAAATGCAAAACCCCAAGAACTGACTCTGGAACTCTTTTAAAACTGGAGACTTGAGTCGGTCAGACTTCAGGGGAGGAGAGCCGCCAGTGGGATGAGAGAAGGTCCAAAGAACACTCTGGCTCCTTGTCAGAGCGGCCCATATCCCAGGCTGGTTAATAAAACCGATTTCAGAAAGAAAATAAAGACGTGTTCAGCGTTAGGGATGACAGGCTCATGATGAGCACATTTCCAGGACAGGAGAAGAAATGATGCTCCTGCTTTGAGAGGTGGGAGGGAGGTGAGGGGGATGTTGGTCAGGAGGAACAGAAGAGGCAAGGGAAGGTACTCATCACTCCTGGAGGATGGCAGCTTATGTGTCAGCTCTCGGGGTTAATTGCTCTCAGGGTTCCATAAAACATTCCCTCTCTCGACATAACGGGCCTGTAGGACTCCAGCCTGGGTAATGCCGAGTCCCCACAATGTCACACAGAGACAGGGTCACTACTCATGGCTCAGCAGACAGGAACCACCTGCCGGGGCTCCGTCCCTGTCTGCTACCTCTTCTCTCCCAGCAGTTGGAGAATGCAGGGGGAGGGAGTTGAAATTCATTCCTCCTACAGCTGGGGCAGCAAGCGCGATAGAGACAACAGCTAACGGTCCTCCCGCTCCTACTGGGGGCTTGTGACAAAGTGAAGAATATGGGGGCATTATTAGCACATCAAATCCTCCCGGGCTCCCAGTGAACCAGACACCATATTGTCTGATTTACACATGGAGGGAAACGGAGGCTGGAAGGTTGAGAAGTTCCCTCAATGCCAAACAGCTGAGGAAGTGCAGAGGCGAGGTCTGCCTGCCTCCAGTCTATGCCCTCAGTAAGGGATGGAGGTCAGAAGTCAGGCAGCAGGAACTCTTTCCAAAACGCTGCTTTCTTCACACGATCATAGCCTTTAGAGTTGAAGAGGATCATAAAGCTCTTTTGTATTTCACAGACGCAGTGACCCTAGAGCTCAAGGGTTCAGCATCAGAGTTTGCTGATTAAGAGGCCGCAGACTCATGCTCCCAAGACCTAAATATGAACACTACTACGGCTGTAAAAGTTGCCCACGTGTCCCACTGAAAGATGTCTATAGCCTACTGTACTTTAGGGATTCCATTCCTAGAGTTCTTGCTGTTCCTGACTGATCCTGCCTTTCTGTATAAAATAAAACCTGGGCCCTAACATTCACGACACAGTCATTGGCAGAGCCCAGGTCAGAAGCCCTGAATTCCATCTCATGGTGATATTCCTGAGTCTGGCGCATGAACACACTGAGTGTTAGAATGAGCCTGAATATGTCAAGAGCTGAAAAGAGCCCAGTGGTCTTCAAAAAAGTCATGGTCTTGCACAGAAAATAGGGATGGGATACGTCTTGGAGATGAGGAGTATTCGATCAGTCCACCAGGGAAGCCCTTTGGAGATGGGGGACATTTACAGATCACAGAGGGGCTACCTTGGTGGCTCAAGCAGTAAATGATCTGTCTGCAATGCAGGAGACCTGGGTTCAATCCCTGGATCATCCTTCCTTTCGAGTCGGGAAGATCCCCTGGAGAAGGAAATGGCAGCCCACTGCAGTGTTCTTGCCTGGAAAATCCCAAGGACAGAGGAGCCTGGTGGGCTACAGTCCATGGGTTCACAGAGTTGGACACAACTGAGCAACTCACACATACACACACATTATTTACGGAGCACATACTTAGACAGTTGCTAAGGTGTTCCTTATTTAAATCTCATGCAGATCTACAACCTGAGTTTTATTATTTCAGCTTTACTGAGGTTCACAGAGGCAAAGTGACTCAAGGCCACACAACTAAAAATGCCAAACCCAGATTTGAATCCATGGTCTGTGGTCTTTCATACTACCATTAGGTTTTAAGTTATCTGAGGATAGAGATTTTGTCTTGGGCACATTTATACTTGCCTTCTAACAGTGCCAAGACACAGGAAATATTTAGACAGGTCTGTTGAATAAGTAAATGAGTATACGTGAGTAAATAGAAGTGTGAATGAATTAAAGCCTGAGTAAATAAGTGAAAGAATGGTGGAGTATAACAGTGAATGGATAGATAGATGGAGGGATGGGTGGATGGACGAAGGAAACAAGAAATGGGGAGATAGACGGAGAGATGAACAGTGGACAGACGGATAGATAAGCAAACGAATCAATGAATAAAAGAAAAAATATGAGTGAGCTGAATAATTAATTGGCCAACAGTGCCGCAGTCAACAATGGCAGCTTCCTAGATGGGAGAGGGAGGTGGCCTGTGGCTTCACAATCAGAGAATGAAGAGAGCAGGTCTCTAGAACTCTCTGTTACAGCTCTGTGGCCGCATCTGAAGGAGGGAACACTCACTGAGTTGGGAAACAAAGACAGTGAGCCCCCTTCCCCTTGGAGATGATCAGGTGAGTCTCAGATGAGTCAGCGTTTGCATCTCCAGACACTGGGACGCAATGACTCTGTGCAACACTCTATGAAACAGTTACAACGGCACCGTTACTAAGGGTCTGGATGGACCTAATAATGAAAGAGTATCTGCATATCCTGCAAAGGTATATAGACTTTAGATACGCCGATCTACCATCTTTCAGAGGGGATATCATGAAATCGAGAAAATAACACCACGTAGAGACTCCCGTCTCCGCCCTCCTTGCAGACTGGCTGCACTCCCTCCGTGGCCTGCTGTTTCTTCCTCAGTAGGAGGAATGGTTCTGAGTGACTGGCTTCCTAGGGCTCTGTAGCACTAGCAGTGTATGAGTCTGTGACTCACTGTGGCGATATTTCTAAATCTTAGCCTATCAGGGTGCACACACAGACTGGTCTATAAACCCTTGGCTGGCCTGGACAGATTACTCATGCCTTGCCTCCCAGACGACTTTAATTGTTCCTGTCTGCTTCATGCTCCCCACATACAAAGTATGTCTTACTTGTAGAGACCGTCGGGCTCCAGACACTTGAAGATGACGGAGTAGACACTGACTTCTGGGACCTCTCCATGGCTGCGACCAGCTGCTACACAAGACGTACCCAGGCCAGAGAGTAAGTCATCGGCAAAACTCAGGAATTCTCCTGGAGGGAGACAAAGAGAGATGAGCTCCCCTGGTCAGGCCTTGCTGAGCAGACATTCTTGCTGTTGTCCAAACCCATCCAATGTCTGGATACCATTATTAAGAGGATTAATGGGCAGAACAAGCACAGGATACGAAAATGACACCGATCAGGGTCTACTCCTGATGACGCTGCTTAAATTTCCGTCTGCATTTTCTCAAGTGTGATGTGAGATACGAATACCCACCTTTATAAGATTGTAGCAAAGCTCAAATGAGGTAAATTACTGTGCAATAAAAATGCTGGACAAGGCAGCAGGAGGACAGGGCTCTCTGTCTAGAGTAGCTGTCTTGGCCTTGCCGCTGCCATTTGCCTCCTCTCTACTTCTTCAGCAAGCTTCTTTGGAATTCCAGTTCCTTCCTCGCATGATGAAGGCGTTGGACTAAGGATGTCAAACAGGCCTCACATCACACGGTCGCTGTTACACAGCGGTACTGGCTTCTTGGTATGTTACGCTGAGGTGGACTGAGACTGTTACAGCTAACAGGGAAAGAGTTCCATGACTGATTAGTGATGAAGCTCATGAGACAGGAAGGGACAGTAGATGAGCAAGCGCCTTGGGCCCCGTGATTTCCAAACGTCGGTCTAGCCATTGGATTTTAGGAGGCTGCTGAAGTTTACTAGAAATGGGGTTGATCACAAAGATGAGATGGGCGTTCCTGGTGGCTCAGTGGTGAAGAACCCACCTGCCAATGAAGGGGACACAGGTTTGATCCCTAGTCTGGGAAGAGCCCACTGCCCTAGAGAAACTGAGCACACACCACAACTATTGAGCCTGTGCTCCAGAGCCCGAGGGCAGCGGTTACTGAGTCCACGAGCCACAGCTGCGAAAGCCCACGCACCAGCGCCCGTGCTCCCCAACATGGGGACGCACGAGAGGCCCGCGGGCTGCAACAAGCAGGTCCTGTCCTCCACAACTGAAGAAAGCCCGCGTGCAGCCGGGAAGACCCGGCACAGCCATAAAAGGAAACTAAAAAAAAGTGAGCGAACACGTCTTTCTATAAAATAGAAGGTGAGATGAAGACTGGAAAGAATAACTAAACATCCGAAATCTTGAGATCTAGGCTTAGTCTTGTTGACAATTTGTTGTATAACTTTGGACAACTCAATTCCCATCTCTGCACTCTAGCTTTCTCCTCTGAAAAGTGGAGGTACTACCGTCACTGTTTGGATTTCTGAGAACATGGAATAAAAACAGCTGTGCACCAAGATTAAGTTATAAGGATAAACACTGTGGTACAACTTACATTAGCAAGAATTTAAAAATAGCTAAATATTTAATGGTATCAAGACAGTAATACTAACTATAGGTCACTGATGCAATGAAATATTTTATAGTCATCAAAAGTAACACTGAGGGAAACAAAGTTATTTGAAAGGCTATCCATAGCATAGTAAGGTAAAAAAGAACAGTTTACATTATTACAGAATAATTTAATTTTTGGTGGAAATTTTACATGTATATCTGTCTAGAAAAAGGAATAAGATATAGCAAATGCATAATATGACTTTGGAAAGTGAGATAATGAGTACTTTCTCTTTCAGTTTTGCTTATCTATCTTTTAAAAATTATCTACAATGGACATGTATTGCTTTTGCAACAAGCACAAAAATCAATGAAAATTACTTAAAAATTAAAGTAAATGAGCCAGACTAAATGGCCTCTGGGGCTTTCCTCATAGTTTATTTGGTAGAGAATCTGCCTGCAGTGCCGGAGAGCTGGGTTCAATCCCTGGGTTGGGAAGATCCCCTGGAGAAGGAAATGGCAACCCACTCCAGGATTCTTGCCCAGAGAATCCTATGGACAGAGGAGTCTGGCAGGCTGCAGTCTGAGGTGTCAAAAGAGTCGGACATGACTTAGCAACTAAACCACCGAACTACCAAATGGCCTCTAAGTCTTCCAGTTCTAAAACACCATGATTTTAGAGGCAAGTGAGGTACTATACACACACCATGTGATATGAAATTAGATGAGGCCTCCAAACTGCAGACTCCTTGTTCTTCTTCATGCATGATATGGAGGGCTTTGCACTCTTTTCCTTACTTAGATTCTCAGCATAAACAAGAGGAGGACAGCCAGCTGTTCAACTGTCTTCTCTCCATGTGGGATTAAGGACGATCCAACATGGTAGAATCATCATGAAACAGTAACACTGGCTGTGTGTCTGGGAAGACAAGGCACTTTTGTACCAGGGAACTGAGTGGGCAGAATTTACAGATCACTTCCTTTTGGTCTTTTAAAGAAGAGTTTCACCTTCACTCACAAGTGAGCCATGTGACAGTCACCTGACTGAACGGTCGAGGCGACCCTGGGATGATTCAGACAGACACCAGTTCTAAGACTTATTTTTCCCTGTGGCCCAACAATGTACATCTGATGTGTAGTGTTTTTTGTTTTTTGCTTTTTACAAAGAAAAAAAAGCAGACTTGATACATACACACCAGAGCAAGTGTCTGAATCAGGCTAAAGTCAGTGACACACAAGTTCAGCTGCTATTGCCAGGCAAACTTGGGACTGAATTTGAGTTCTAACAGTTATTACAAGTCCCTTAACTTCTCAAGTCTCAGCTTGCCTTTCTGCAGCAAGGGGTCAATGACTCTTCTATGAGATTGCAATCTAGAAAGAAAGGCTGAGTCCAGAAAGAAAGTCTGTTTAGAATCAGAGGTTTTGCTCCCTACCCCCCACAAAAAAATTGAGGAGGTAATTGAAATGCTTTTTATCACCAATTTTGGCATCCCTGTGTTATCTGTAGGCCTCTTATATCAAGCTTCTTCCATAATCAAATCATAATCCAAAAATGTCTTCCAATTGGTACCAAAGCAGAATAATATATGGGGTGAAAAAAAAAGGAGAAAAAACAGGGGACTATTCGCTGGATGGAGTGAGGGCTTTGTTTCTCGTGGTTTTTCAGGATTCCAAGTCTGGCCGCTTGCATTTGTTTTCTTTGAGCTTGAATCCGTGTCTGTCTGCTTTTCCATTTGCTTCCAGATAGCCATTGAAAGAGCTGGCCCTCAGTGAGGGAATTCAGTATGCTGTGGCCTGTATTAACTGTCTTCCAGCCAAAAGATGGTTGACATTCAGGTTCAAATGGACATAGTTTTCCAGACATTTCCATGCATTTCAGAATAACTTAGACCATGGATAAAAAGCCCCATTGGTCAGCAAGTCAGCACACAGCTCAGTTTGTAGGTTTAGTTCAAGGAAAGAAACTGGATAAAGTGGAGTAGGTAAGCTGGTCATGCCGGAAACATGATGATGCTTAGTGTTCAGTTCTGCTTGGGACTGTACACACATAATAACCGTCCCAACAAAAACAGTTACTATGAAGGAAACGGGTATTTTCACACCAGCCTTTGTTTTTCCCATTTAATTCTCACAACACTCAGTCTTAAGGAGTTAAATGTTAGCTTCTCTGTGATAAAGCCAAAGTTCAGCTCACACATTTAGGAAGAGACAGAGCTGAGATTTGAACCCATATCCCCCTAAATTCCAAAGCCATTCTTTGATGTTATGCTGCCTCCTAGAGAAAGTCGAAGAAACCAGTAGTGTCAGAAAGGGAGCTTTCTCAGTTCCTTTCGAGTTGCGACCGAGTTCACGCCACTCTCTTAGCTCTACAGGCTTGGGAAATGAAACAATAAAAGAAATGGTCCCTGACCTTCCACAGCTTGTAATCTGACAACAGGAAGGGCTGTTAAATACAAGAACAGACCCATAAAGCAAACTGTAAGATCGCTTGCTTTGGCACTCTATTCCAGAAGGTTTAAATGCAACCTAGAAGGAGACAGGTGAACGCAGCGACCCCTCACTGTCCTTCCTCTCCCAGTGAGGGTGGGGGGTGGTAAGAAAGGCCTGGGGGCTTCTCCGAGTACAAAGGTGAATTTGTGCAATTCAACATATGCATTGTGGCATCACGGTATACACATTCCATGTCTGGCAGCGGTATAACTGAATGAACAGCAATAAAGTGCAGTGGTTAAGGGGTTGGGCTTCGCATTTACACTGCCTGGGGCTAAATCCTGGTACATCCCAAGTTACAATTTGCTTTGGACAGGTTCCTCAACTCTCCACATCTATTTTTATCATATGTTAAAAGGGTAGAATAATGTGATCTAATTTAACAGCACTGTTGCAAATATCATATAAAATATTATATATGTATACCGTTTACAAACCGGTTAGCCCAATGTCTGGCAGACAGTGACAATTCAAAACAGAAATCAGCTTTGATATTGTTTTTGTTATTATTGTTGTCATCACAATAGAGGAGAGATACAAGGACCGTCAGGGATTATTTTTATCCAGCCTGCTCCTCTTCCAGGCGACAAAACTGAAGCCCAGACAAAGAGAGTGGCCGTGCCCAGGGCCATACACAAAGTGGGAGGCAGCCCTGGAACAAGCCTGACCTCTCAACGCCTAGAGCCTATGAGACAATTCCTGCCAGTGAGCATATGCGATAAGGTCACTGAGAACGGAAGAGCTTCCGCAGCTGCTCGAGCAGCCTGAACTCCTCAGTTTGTGACCAGCTTTAACCAACACGTATGTGAGCCACAGGCGCTGGGCGTTTCCTATATGCCAGACCCTTGACATGGCGCACAGCTCCACCCTGCCGCCTTCTCACGCTTGAAATCTCCGAGGACGATAGAAAGCCCAGGAAAGACAGAAGGCATTCCATAGACCTCTCGTATGTAATGTAGTCCGGCGGTTTGTGAATTAGAACATCTAGACCTCCAGGCAGTAAGAAGAAACAGTGAATGTGGTGGAGGCTGAAGCCGGTCTCCTGTATACCCACCCCAAACTGCAACCAGATCAACTCCAGTTGGATCTATCTTATAGAGCAATGGCCCATGTTTTATTTAGGTTGGGAATAAAGACTGTCTTTTAAAAATCTTGGCTTAAAAGTTTTATTGCTTAAAACGTTTGACAAAACCCTGCCGCATTCCCTGATAGAAATTCAGAGGCTCGGGAATGTTGTTAATACACCCCCTTCAAGGATTTGCAGCTACCTTCGCGCAGAGTCCAGAACCCCAGTCCAGCTCCCCTGCCTCTGAGCGCTGTGCACCTTCCACTGGGACACTGCTCGGGCTACCTCCGTCCCCTCTTTCCCAGCACGTTGTCACGGCCGCATGGCAGAAGCCTTCTAGACCCAGGCTGCTACTGCCACCTGGCCCATGCCTGTCCCAGACTCCCCTAAGATTCTTTTTCTGTTTTCCTTTCTTGAAAACAGAGAGGGAGTTGGGAGCCGCTGAACAGGAATGTGCCTGTTCCCTATTACGGCCCTTCCGGGGCTGTAACCTGAGTGGGCTAGGGCCAGACCCCCACACATTTCTTGATCCACTCAGGCCCGAGCCTTGCTCTCATTACCATCCCCAGCAAAGGGCAATCACGATTGTGCTGAAGCTTCGGAACCAACCCCGCAAAGCACAGAGCGCTTTTCCTGAAGGCCCACCTCCTGGGCCTCGGTGCTCCCTCCCTCCCCGTTCATCACCGCCTCGGTGCTCTTCCTCCTGGTTCACCCTCTCCTCCTCCCTCCCTCTCTCCTCTCTCTCTCTTGCTTCTGATTGAGTTGAGGTCACAGTCAAAGCCGGCCATGAGAGCAAATTGAAAACAGGTTGGGAGAAAAGCAGCAAAGAAATTCCAAGATGGAAGGGGCTGGGGTAGTGAGTTATTTAGCCCAGGTGGGGAGAAAGGTCCCTGCTCTGAACGCCAGGCTCTTTTCAGGAAACGCCGAGGGGATTTAGAGGCCACCCTGGGCCTGGCCTCTCTCTAACCCGCAGATGCTCGTCACTGCAGTGCCCGGGGAGCAGCAGAGCTCTGCGTCTCCCCCACCTTTCCTTTCCTTGAGCAAACGTAGAAGTTCATTCTAAGGCCTTGTCGGTCACAAAATGCATCTTCGAGGGCCTCACACCGTTCAGCTGCAGTCGGTTTGTTTCTTCCAAAACCGAATGTTATTTTAAGTCAGAAGAACTGGTTGCTGGATGCTTCTCGCATTTGCTGTCATGGCAGTATGAGCTAGGAGAAAGAGATTGGGTTTGGGGGGCAGCCGAGACCTGCTTTTGAAGCCAGGCTCCACCACTAATGAACTACATTATCTAGGGATGGATGATTAAACTCTCCAAGACAACTTCTTCATCTGGAAAGTAGAGGATCATCAGAGAATCAGCAAGGAATAAATGAGATAATGTATGCAGTGTGGCTGCTGCATGAGTGGCTTCCCAATGTCAGAGCTCCCTCCCCCACGCTACCTCATCCTCATCGCATCTCATCAATTTGCTGGATGACGAACTCTTTAGTGGCCAGACTCAGCTGCTTTCAGATACATTACATAATACCTAATTCCCTATCACCTACCCTCCCCGCCTTTGTTTTTCTTAAAATGAAGTAATAAGAAGGACAGAAGGTAGGCAATCAAGAAGGCCAGGAAAAAGCAGATGTTTCTTTAACTTATGACATCAACAGTTCTAGACAGTTTTAGGTAATTCCCTTGATTAAACATTCAAAACAACCTTGGCTTGACTAACATTCAATACTGTGGCCACCTTGATGTGAAGAACTGACTCATCGGAAAAGACCCTGATGCTGGGAGAGACTGAAGGTAGGAAGAGAAGGGGACGAAAGAGGTTGGGTGGCATCACTGACTCAAGGGACATGAGTTTGAGCAAGCTCTGGGAGTTGGTGATGGACAGAGAAGCCTGGCATGTGACAGTCCATGGGGTCACAAAGAGTCGGACACGACTGAGTGACTGAACTGAACTGATTAATATTCAGTAAAACCTAATGAATTAGGTTAATTGTGCCTTTACAAATGAAGGAACAGGTTCAAAGAAGGTTGAACGCCTGGCCTAATAAGATCCACCTGAGAACGGTAGCAAAAAGGCCAGAACCAGGACGTTCCCCATCCAAAGTCTGTGTTTTTCCTAGTACGTATTTGCCTACAGACGACAAGATGCTTCTGATGGGAGCTGTGTTTTGCTTGCCTCTGTGTTGCCAGTACCCAGCACAGGGCTGGCCATGTAGATATTTGTGGAATTCTATGAAACCAAACTTCAGTGGCTGAAGCCTGGATCCAGACACATCTCCCTAACACTATCACTGATCATCAGAACTTTATTTTGGGAAACCAGGCTGCCTCCTATGTGATCTGTTTCAGGAGGGCACAGGACTTCCNCTCTGCTTTTGAATATGCTATCTAGGTTGGTCATAACTTTTCTTCCAAGGAGTAATTGTCTTTTAATTTAATGGCTGCAATCACTATTCGCAGTGATTTTGGAGCCCCCCAAAATAAGTCTGACATTGTTTCCACTGTTTCCTCATCTATTTGTCATGAAGTGATGAGACCAGATGCCATGGTCTTCATTTTATGAACGTTGAGCTTTAAGCCAACCTTTTCACTCTCCTCTTTCAGTTTCATCAAGAGGCTTTTTAGTTCCTCTTCACTTTCTGCCATAAAGGTGGTGTCTTCTACATATCTGAGGTTATTGATATTTCTTCCAGCAATCTTGATTCCAGCTTGTGCTTCTTCCAGGCCAGCATTTCTCATGATGTACTCTGCATATAAACTAAAAAAGCAGGGTGACAATATACAGCCTTGATGGACTACTTTTCGTATTTGGAACCAGTCTGTTGTTCCATGTCCAGTTCTAACTTTTGCTTCCTGACCTGCATATATGTTTCTCAAGAGGCAGGTCAGGTGGTCTGGTATTCCCATCTCTTTCAAAATTTTCCACAGTTTATTGTGATCCACATAGTCAAAGGCTTTGGCATAGTCCATAAAGCAGAAATGAATGTTTTTCTGGAACTCTGTTGCTTTTTCTATGATCCAGCGGATATTGGCAATTTGATCTCTGGTTTCTCTGCAATTGAAACGAATTGAATATATATACCTCAACCTCCCAATTCATACTCTCCCCCTTTACCTCCTTGGTGTCCATACATTTAATTCTCTACACCAGTATCTCTATTTCTGTTTTGCAAATAGGACATCTATACCGATTTTCCAAATTCTACATATATGCACTTATGTGTCATATTTATTTTTCTTTTTCTGACTTTCTTCACTCTGTATGACAGTCTCTAGGTCCATCCATATCAGTACAAATGATCCAATTTCATTCTTGTTTATGATTGAGTTTGTAGATTTTTTTTGCTCTTTATTTTATTATATTATTATTATAATTTTTTAAATTTTTTACTTTAAAATACTGTATTGGTTTTGCCATTCATTGACATGAATCTGCCACAGGTGTACCTGAGTTCCCAATCCTGAACCCCCCTCCCACCACCCTCCCTATATCATCTCTCTGGGTCATCCCAGTGCAACAGCCCCAAGCATCCTGTATCCTGTATCAAAGCTAGACTGGTGATTCATTTCTTACCTGATAGTATATATGTTTCAATGCCATCCTCCCAAATCATCCCACCCTCTCCCTCTCCCACAGAATCCGAAAGTCTGTTCTATACATCTGTGTATCTTTTGCTGTTTTGCATACAGGGTTATCATTACCATCTTTCTAAATTCCATATATATGTGTTAGTATACTCTATTGGTGTTTTTCTTTTTGGCTTACTTCACTCTTTATAATCAGCTCCAGTTTCATCCACCTCATTAGAACTGATTCAAATGTAGTCTTTTTAATGGCTGAGTAATACTCCATTGTGTATATGTACCACAGCTTTCTAATGTATAATAGAACTGCCTTATGACCCAGCAATCCGACTGCTGGGCATACACACCAAGGAAACCAGAATTGAAAGAGACACATGTACCCCAATGTTCATTGCAGCACTGTTTGTAATAGCCAGGACATGGAAGCAACCTAGATGTAGATTTTTTAAATGATGGCCATTCTACTGGTGTGATGTGATACCTCATTAGAGTTTTGATTTGCATTTCTCTAATAATTAGTAATGCTGAGCATCTTTCCATGTGTTTGTTGGACATCGTTATATCTTCTTTGGAGAAATGTCTGTTTAGATCTTCCACTCATTTGTGTTTTTTATATTGAATTGCATGATCTCTTGGTGTGGGTTTAAGTCACTTCAGNAGATTTTTTAAATGATGGCCATTCTACTGGTGTGATGTGATACCTCATTAGAGTTTTGATTTGCATTTCTCTAATAATTAGTAATGCTGAGCATCTTTCCATGTGTTTGTTGGACATCGTTATATCTTCTTTGGAGAAATGTCTGTTTAGATCTTCCACTCATTTGTGTTTTTTATATTGAATTGCATGATCTCTTGGTGTGGGTTTAAGTCACTTCAGTTGTGTCCGACTTTTGTGACCCCATGGACTGCAGCCTGCCAAGGCTCCTCTGTCCATGGGATTCTCCAGGTACACTGGAATGGGTTCCCATGTCCACCTCCAGAGGATCATCCCCAACCATGGATCAAACCCATGTTTCTTATATCTTCTGCATTGGTAGGCACATTCTTTACCACTAGCACCACCTGGGAAGACTGCATGATCTGTTTTAAGCCTACTAATTATTACGTGAAAACAAAGACCTTCTTATCTGGTGCAAGTGGCCTTGTTAATTTCAAAGACTAAATTGGGAGTGGGTCCTCATTTTCCCTTACAGTAGACCCCCATGTGGCTTTCACTCAAAGGAGATTTCATCTGGGTAATGATCAAAACTTGCTGCTTGCCAAGGGCTCCCTTGATCTAGATTCATGCTGGAAGAATCTTGAAGGAAGGTAACTTTCTGAAGTAGTGATTTCTCTTTTATTTTTCTTTTTCTTTCAATTTGAGCTAGGTTTTTCATATTTTCACCAAAGCAAATTCAAGTCCTTTAGTTGTCCCTTTTGGCTTTTATCTCACCAGATTTGTTTGAGATGTTTCTCTGTTTAAAGTTCTTCTCTCTGCCTGTTGCAGACCACAACCCACCAGCTGATCATTGCTTACTGTTGGCTAGTACAGGTAGGGAGTGATAAAGCACCTTTTCCCAATCATCCAGAAAGTCTCTTCCTGACATTTGCCTTATGACACTGTTTCATTCACCTCATATGCCTTAGTAATGACTTCAGGAATTATCCTAGTTTTGTGACAGATAGAAATGTGATAAAGTAACACTGCTGAATTTGGCAATAAGGAGTTCATGATCTGAGCCACAGTCAGCTCCCGGTCTTGTTTTTGCTGACTGTANCCCTTAAATCTATTTCTCACTTCCACTGTATAATCATAAGGGATTTGATTTAGGTCATACCTGAATGGTCTAGTGGTTTTCCCTACTTTCTTCAATTTAAGTCTGAATTTGGCAATAAGGAGTTCATGATCTGAGCCACAGTCAGCTCCCGGTCTTGTTTTTGCTGACTGTATCAAGCTTCTCCATTTTTGGCTGCAAAGAATATAATCAATCTGATTTTGGTGTTGACCATCTGGTGATGTCCATGTGTAGAGTCTTCTCTTGTGTTGTTCGAAGAGGGTGTTTGCTGTGACCAGTGTGTTCTCATGGTAAAACTCTATTAGCCTTTGCCCTGCTTCATTCCGTATTCCAAGGCCAAATTTGCCTGTTACTCCAGGTGTGTCTTGACTTCCTACTTTTGCATTCCAGTCCCCTATAATGACAAGAACATCTTATTTGGGTGTTAGTTCTAAAAGGTCTTGCAGGTCTTCATAGAACCATTCAACTTCAGCTTCTTCAGTGTTACTGGTTGGGGCATAGACTTGTATTAAGGTGATATTGAATGGTTTGCATTGGAAACAAACAGAGATCATTCTGTCATTTTTGAGATTGCATCCAAGTACTGCATTTTGGACTCTTTTGTTGACCACGATGGCTACTCTATTTCTTCTAAGGGATTCCTGCCTGCAGTAGTAGATATAATGGTCATCTGAGTTAAATTCACCCATTCCAGTCCATTTTAGTTTGCTGATTCCTAGAATGTCAACATTCACTCTTGCCATCTCCTTTTTGACCACTACCAATTTGCCTTGATTTATGGACCTAATATTACAGGTTCCTATGCAATACTGCACTTTACAGCATTGGACATTGCTTCTATCACCAGTCACATCCACAACTGGGTATCGTTTTTGCTTTGGCTCCATCCCTTCATTCTTTCTGAAGTGATTTCTCCACTGACCTCTAGCAACATATTGGGCACCTACCAACCTAGGGAGTTCCTCTTTCAGTATCTTATCATTTTGCCTTTTCATACTGTTCATGCAGTTCTCAAGGCAAGAATACTGAAGTGCAATAAACTGTGGAAAATTCTGAAAGATATGGAAATACCAGACCACCTCTGCCTCTTGAGAAACCTATATGCAGGTCAGGAAGCAACAGTTAGAACTGGACATGGAACAACAGACTGGTTCCATATTGGAAATGGAGTATGTCAAGGCTGTATATTGTCACCCTGCTTATTTAACTTATTTAACTTATATGCAGAGTACATCATGCAAAATGCAAGGCTGGATGAAGCACAAGCTGGAATCAGGATTGCCGAGAAAATTATCAATAACCGCAGATATGCAGATGACACCACCCTTACGGCTGTCTCTTATACACATCTCNATTACTTTTCCAACAAAGGTCCGTCTAGTCAAGGCTTTGGTTTTTCCAGTGATCACGTATGGATGTGAGAGCTGGACTATAAAGAAAGCTGAGCACTGAAGAATTAATGCTTTTGAATTGTGGTGTTGGAGAAAATTCTTGAGAGTCCCTTGGACTGCAAGGAGATCCAACCAGTCCATCCTAAAGGAGATCAGTCCTGGGTGTTCATTGGAGGGACTGATGCTGTCTCTTATACACATCTTCCTATCACTTCGTGGGAAATAGATGGGGAAACAGTGGAAACAGTGTCAGACTTTATTTTTGGGGGCTTCAAAATCACTGAAGATGATGACTGCAGCCATGAAATTAAAACATGCTTGCTCCTCGGAAGGAAGACTATGACCAACCTAGATAGCATATTTGGAGAAGGCAATGGCACCCCACTCCAGTACTCTAGCCTGGAAAATCCCATGGGTGGAGGACCCTGGTAGGCTGCAGTCCATGGGGTTGCTAAGAGTTGGACATGACTGAGCGACCTCACTTTCACTTTTCACTTTCATGCATTGGAGAAGGAAATGGCAACCCACTCCATTGTTCTTGCCTGGAGAATCCCAGGGATGAGGGATATTTGTGGCTGCCGTCTATGGGGTCGCACAGAGTTGGACACAACTGAAGTGACTTAGCCATAGCAGTAGTAGTAGATAGCATATTGAAGAGCAGAGACATTACTTTGCAAACAAAGGTCCATCTACTCAAGTCTAGTCGGTCTAAACAAGTCTAGTCATGGGTTTTCCAGTGGCCATGTATGGATGTGAGAGTTGGACTGTGAATAAAGCTGAGTGCCAAAGAATTGATGCTTTTGAATGTGGTGTTGGAGAAGACTCTTGAGAGTCCCTTGAACTGCAAGTAGATCCAACTAGTCCATCCTAAAGGAGGTCAGCCCTGGGTGTTCATTGGAAGGACTGATGCTGAAACTGAAACTCCAATACTTTGGCCACCTCATGCGAAGAGTTGACTTATTGGAAAAGACTCTGATCTTGGGAGGGACTGGGGGCAGGAGGAGAAGGGGACGATTGAGGATGAAATTGCTGGATGGCATCACGAACTTGATAGGCATGAGTCTGAGTGAACTTCGGGAGTTGGTGATGGACAGGGAGGCCTGGCATGCTGTTATTCATGGGGTCACAAACAGTCAGACATGACTGAGTGACTGAACTGAACTGAACTGAAGCACTGCAGAAAAGGGCCTAGCTTCCAGGTCCCAGGCTATCTCGATACTACCATATACATATTAGTGGAAGAAAATATTTATGAAGAACATTTGATGGGACATTATTTTAAGGCATTTTATTAATGCATTATTAAATGATTATCCAATTGAACCCGAACTGAAGCACTGCAGGAAAGGGCCTAGCTTCCAGGTCCCAGGCTATCTCGATACTACCATATACATATTAGTGGAAGAAAATATTTATGAATAACATTTGATGGGACATTATTTTAAGGCATTTTATTAATGCATTATTAAATGATTATCCAATTGAACCATAATCATAAGCAACCTTATGTGGCATTGTTAGACTTGTAATAAAAATAAAGATATAAAGGCATTAAGTTTTTGGAGGAGTTAATAAAATTCAATTTATCTTGCTTTACAATCATTCTCTCAGAAATCTTTCCTTTATACCTGTCTATGTATTGCTTTGATATACACATGAAATAATCATGAAATTACATTAAATATATATTTATTACAAAAATATTAATATTCGGCTTGGCACTTTAGATCAATGTTTTACAAACTTGAATGATGTTTTAAAGCCCAAGCAATTCCATCCATTCTCATTACTTTTTTAAGCTCTTTTTAATTTAAAGTTCTTTGTTTATGAAATATAAATGAAGGATAATTTTTTTTACTTATAACCTCAATAACAAAACAATTTTATATGTTAAATGAAGCAAACTTTAAAACAAAATAAGTTTTAAATGCTTATCGTGTTATTTCTGATGATGTGCTGAAATTAAATCATTTCTTTACAGAATGAACATTGTAATGACTATTGTAGTCAGATTCTATTAGACATAACTATACTCCTGTTTGAATCACTACTTCTCTGACCTTCAGTTTCTTATTGTGAAATTTGTGACTTGGAGTTAGTTTCCAAGATTCCTGTAAATTTTTTAGTCTCCATTGAGGAAATCAACTCTGGGAATCAACTCTGAATCAGGTGATGCAAAGTTTTTGATTTTAAAGATTTAATTAAGTCTAAGTGTATTATCAGCAGGCTCCTTTGTCTCATCTTCTAAGAGGTTATTAGAATAATTCATGCTTTCCTGTAGCTGATTAATGTACAGACCAAATATGTTAATACTTAGATAGTACTTAACAGTTTTGATTTAAGCTATGTGTGTCTACTTATTTATTTGGTGTAAAAACGATTAGCAAGTGTCTTCACATAATTTTAGTCATTTTGAGTCATTCAGACATTTGTTGAACATTTACAGTGTCCCTTACACTCTGGTTATAAAGATACAAAAGCACAGTTCTTGTCTTCCTGATGTACAGAGAATTCAAGACTCAGAACTTAGTTGTGATAACCTCCAAAAATCCTTTTCTAATAACCCTTATTGCTCCTTCCTCCCACTATTTCTCCCTTTCTCAAATCCAGGATTGGTCCAAGTGCTATTCCTTTGTCTTTTAGTGGTATGCTGTGCCGGGGTGCCATGATTGGCTGTGGAATTGGTGAAGCTCTTCATAAAGGTGCTCCAGCCAAGGGGGTTGGTCAGGGCTGAAATCCAGATTTCACTCTTGACCAACTAACCATTTGCTTTTTTCATGATTTTATAATCACCTGCCCAGAGGCCCTTTCCCCCAGTTCTCAGAAAAGAACTTGCATGTGATGGCAGATGTGTACCCTGTGCATAAATGTACCATTAAGAACTTTCTATACTGTGTTTTTTTGGCAGATAAGTTTTATAGTAGGTAATACATGCCTTGAAGTGGTTTGTTGAAGGAGCACATGCTTCCTGGACACAAATTCTTATGTAAGTTTTGAAAGAAGAGTAGAAGTTAACTAGGCAAGAGTGGGATGATGGAGATGGAATGGCTTTCCAGGTAAATATAGAGGGATAATGTAGTGATCTGGTCTAGAACTCAGTGGTTCTTAAATTGTGCTCCCTGCATCAGTATTAACATTACCTGTTCGAGAACTTGTTCGAAATACAGGTTCTTGGCTCTTACCCTAGTCCAAATGGATCGAGAAATTCTTGAGGTAGAGGCCAGCAGTTTGTGTTTCAATAGGTCTTTCTTATGATTCTGATGCAGTCTGAAGTTTGAGGGCCACTGCTATAGATCACTTACTGAGGAAGCATTAGTTTGAATGTGTGTGAAGAGGCTTGGGGTTACCTACAGAGAGAGATTAAAATATAGAGCTGTAAGCAGTGACCAGAGTTCTGAGTGTGCCAAAGTAGAGTTTGAACTTTGTCCTTTGCCCAGTGACTGCACATCAGAATCACCTGGGAGCTTTAAACATAAGCTAAAGAATGGGACTTTCTATGGCTCAGTCGGAAAAGGCAATGGCAACCCATTCCAGTACTCTTGCCTGGAAAATCCCATGGACGAAGAAGTCTGGTAGGCTGCAGCCCATGCGGTCGCTAAGAGTTGGGCATGACTGAGCGACTTCATTTTCATTTTTCACTTTCATGCACTGGAGAAGGAAATGGCAACCCACTCCACCTGGAGAATCCCAGGGACAGAGGAGCCTAGTGGGCTGCTGTCTAGGGGGTTGCACAGAGTCAGACACGACTGAAGTGACTTAGCAGCAGCATACTGCTGTTTGGGCTTCTCTGGTAGCTCAGAGAATTTTTATTCTCAACAATTTTTATCCTAAAATTAACAAAAGCTATTTTAGAAATTAGTGTTAAAAGTTAAGCAATGAAACTCAGAAGAAAAACATAAGTTGAACATTTTTTTCCCATAAATTTTAGTAATATTTTCTTGAATCTTCCTCCTAAAGCAAAGAAAAGCAAATAAACAACTGGGACCTAATTAAACATAAAAGATTTTGTACAACAAAGGAAGTCATCAACAAAGTAAAAAGACAANGGGGCTACAGTCTGTGGGATCACAGTCTGACATGACTCAGCGACTAACACTTTCATAGTTAATTTACAATGCTGTGTTTATTTCAGGTGTACAGCAAAGTAATTCAGCTACATCTATTCTTCAGACTCGTTTTAGGTTATTAAGATATTGATCAGAGTTCCTATACCGTATAAAGTAGCGCCTTGTTGTTTATTTTATATACAGAAGTGTGTATATGTTATGCTCAACTTCTTAATTTATCTCTTCCCCCATCCCCTTTGGTAACCATAGGTTTGTTTTGTGTCTGTGTGAGGCTATTCTCTTTTGTAAATAAGTTCATTTGTACAGATGTTTTTAGATTCCACATATAAGTTATATCGTATGGGGTCTGTCTTTCTCTGACTTACTTCACTCAGTATGATAACCTCTAAGTCCATCTTTGCCGCGTCTAAGCTTGTGCGTCAGGCTCCACCATCGCTTTGATTCCTCTCATTGCCCCGTGACCCTACTGCTCCTTTCTGTCTTAGACTAAGCTGAGCACGCACACTTCCTGGCGTGTACTGACTGCCTTGGCACAGAGCTGCCTAGAGGAACGTCTTCCAATCGCCTGCATGTGGATCTGTCCCTTAAGTGTTTCTCAGCTCCAGTGGGAGGTTTCAATCCAGGTCTTTCCTATCATCCCCTCTCCGGCAACGCTGTCTGGCAACCTGCGATTTACCCGCATTTGTGGCAGAAGATCCATTTCAGCACTGAAGGAGGAGGAGGATACGTAACCCCGTCAAAGATGTAGCATTCAGGAACGTGTTTATTCACAAGTAGATTCCTTATTTGAAACCAGTCTTCAATGTATGAATATGAAACTGATGTAAATTAATGTGTGCAGAACTCTAGAATAAGGCTTAGAATTACTTTCCTACTCTGCCAAGTGTGATCACCCTTGTAACTTTCAGATGAGCTAGATGGATAAACTCTGAAAACTTGCCAGGAAAAGAGCCCCACCATCTCTGTTGCTTGTATTAGAGTATAAGATTATATTCTGGTAAGGTTAATGGAGTCATGTGCTACACACATGTATGTGTGTGTGAGTGTGTGTATACATGTATGTGTGCCATCTCCCTAGGAACAATCACAGACGCTATTAAAAATCACAAGGAAAATCAAACATTGAGAATACTGCACTCATGTTTAAACATGACACTTCCATTCGACAGGAGCAGCCTTGACAAGCTGCCCCCCTTCAATGTCTTCTAAACTGAGAGGGGTATTCTACGCCTTTCCTGCAACATTAAGAGACACTTTGCAAACTTATCCACTCACAGTGAACTTGAAGGGAAGTTTCTCATCCTAATAAAAACAGTACCTCAAGGTTCATGGAAACAACATTCATGAATAATTAAAAGAACTTTGCATGTAACTCACACCTTCACCTCGGACTTATTCTGTGTGTATTTTCCTCTCTGATGAAGCTTCACTGTACTGTTACAGAGAATTTATTTATTAGCTTCTGTGCCGGCTTTATTTTCATTTTAGACCCATAGGGCAAAGCTAGTGGAGGTGATGGAATTCCAGTTGAGCTGTTTCAAATCCTAAAAGATGATGCTGTGAAGGTGGTGCACTCAATATGCCAGCAAATCTGGGAAACTCAGCAATGGACACAGGACCGGAAAAGGTCAGTTTTCATTCCAATCCCAAAGAAAGGCAATGCCAAAGAATGTTCTACCACACAATTGTGCTCATCTCACACTAGCCAAGTAAGGCTCAAAATTCTCCAAGCCAGGCTTCAACAGTACGTGAACCATGAGCCTCCAGATCTTCAAGCTGCATTTAGAAAAGGCAGAGGAACCAGAGATCAAATTGCCAACATCACTGGATCATAGAAAAAAACAACAGAGTTCCAGAAAAACATCTAGTTCTGCTTTATTGACTACACCAAAGCCTTTGGCTGTATGGATAACAACAAACTGTGGAAAATTCTTCAAGAGATGGGAATACCAGACCACCTTATATTCCTCCTGAGAAATCTGTATGCAGTCAGGAAGCGACAAATAGAACCAGACATGGAACAACGGACTGGTTCCAAATTGGGAAATGAGTATGCAGAGGCTGTATGATGTCACGCTGCTTATTTAACTTCTATGCAGAGGACATCACGCAAAATGCAAGGCTGGATGAAGCACAAGCTGGAATCAGGATTGCCGAGAAAATTATCAATAACCGCAGATATGCAGATGACACCACCCTTACGGCAGAAAGTGAAGAGGAACTAAAGAGCCTCTTGATGAAAGTGAAGGAGGAGAGTGAAAAAGTTCAGAAAACGAAGATCATGGCATCTGGTCCCCTTCATGGCAAATAGATGGGGAAACAGTGGAAACGAAGGCTGACTTTATTTTCTTGGGCTCCAAAATCATTGCAGATGGTGACTGCACCTATGAAATTAAAAGACCCTTGCTCCTTGGAAGAAAAGCTATGACCAACCTAGACAGCACATTAAAAAGCAGAGACATTACTTTGCCAACAAAGGTCCGTCTAGTCAAGGCTATGGTTTTTCCAGTAGTCATGTGTGGATGTGAGAGTTGGACTATAAAGAAAGCTGAGCACCGAAGAACTGATGCTTTTGAACTGTGGTGTTGGAGAAGACTCTTGAGAGTCCCTTGGACTGCAAGGAGATCCAACCAGTCCATTCTAAAGGAGATCAGTCCTGGGTGTTCATTGGAAAGACTGACGCGGAAGCTGAAACTCCAAAACTTTGGCCACCTGATGCAAAGACCTGACTCATTGGAAAAGACCCTGATGCTGAGAGGGATTAGGGGCAGGAGGAGAAGGGGATGACAGAGGATGAGATGGCTGGATGGCATCAACGACTCAGTGGACACGAGTTTGAGTAAACTCCTGGAGTTGGCAATGGACAGGGAAGCCTGGCATGCTACAGTTCCTGGGATCGCAAAGACATGACTGAACTGAACTGAGGGCTCACAAAATATCCCATAATCTAGTCTATAAATTTGTTGGCTACTTTATGAGACGTCAACTTTATAGCTTTAAGGAGCAGTCACTGCTGGTCATTGGGATTTAGCTATTCAGCATTCATTTCCTCACGTTCTTTTAAGGGCAAAATCCAGGTACACTCTGAGAGTGGGCCACCTCTGATTGTATCCAGAGAGACATCTGTGGCTGCTCTCAGCTCTGCTCCTGATTGCATTCAGTTCCAGCTTGACCTGGACTTAGTGACGGGTCCAGAACAGCTGAGGGATAAATGAGACCATGAGGAGTTGGGCAGGTATGCTTTCCCTGTCTCACAGGAGAGAGGATCTATGGTGAAGCTGCTTCAGCCTTCCTGCTACTGTAGAGGAAGGGCAGATCTGACAGTTTAATCAAGATGGAAAAAGGAGGAGCGGGAGCTGGAGAGTCGCCTGACTTTCTGGCCTGGAGAGAGACATATTGCGGATTTTTTTTTTAACCTGAATCAATAAGTTCCGTTTTTGCTTATGCTAGCTTGAGGTGGGTTTTCAGTTACATGTGGTCAGGAGGAATGTTAATTAAGACAGTGTCTTAGAGACTGAAAACACAGTAAGTGCAATGCTTTCCATAATGTAAAAAACACCCAGGCAAACTCCTCAATTACCAGTGTGCAGAGAACACAGAAAAATACTATAATTACATTTGGATATTATTCTCTTTTACAATCTTATCTCTATAAGCCAAAGTTCCTCTCAGTTACTTATTTAAAAAGCAAGCTAAAAAAAAAAAAAGCAAGCTGATTTATTTGGTGCCATTTAGACATATTCATATTAGTGATTAAAGCAAATTATGTGAAAGTCACGTCAGCACAGACTACAGAAACACATTTTGGGGAGGAAAATTACAATTGGAAAATATCATTTCTCTTTTCTTTGTTGCCCACCCTCAGTTTTGTGGGGGTGAGGTAATTATTTTTTTAATTGAAGTATAACTAATTTACAATGTTATGTTGGTTTTAAGTATACAGCAAAGTGACTCACATACATACATATATATGTATATACATATCAGATTCTTTTTCATTATAGGTCATTACCAGACAATGAGTATAGTTCCCTATGCTATACAGTAGGCCTTTATTGTTTTTCTGTTTTGTATACAGTGATGTGAATATGTTAATTCCCATCTTCTTTGGTAACCATAACTTTGTTTTCTTTGTAAATCTATTTATATTTTGTAAATAAGATATTATCATATTAAGTAAAGTAAGTCTGAAAGAGAAAGACAAATACCACATGACATCACTAATATGTGGAATCTAAAAACATTATACAGATGAACGTATATACAAGAATATCATTTCATTTAAAGATTTTACCCACAATCAAAAGAAAGGTTGGGCTAAGGTCAACTTTTCAAACACTGGATCTCTCATAATTTTTCTTGTTTTTTTTTTTTTTAACTTTATAATAACATACTATACCTAATAGCCAGGTAATATTTATCAAGATATTTTACATATTTCTGGCTTCCCTGGTAGCTTAGGAAGTAAAGAATCCACTTTAATGCGGGAGACCTGGGTTCAGCCCCTGGCTCAGGAAGATGCCCTGGAAAAGGAAATGGCAACCCGCTCCAGTACTCTTGCCTGGAGAATCCCATGGACAGAGGAGCCTGGTGGTCTGCAATTCATGGGGTCACAAAAAGTCAGACACGACTGAGTGACTGACACTTTACATACACTAAATATAACACATATATTATAGTGCATTATATTGTCTGAGATATGTCTTTTAAAAATAGGAGACAGATATTACATGCATTCTACATCAAATTCCACCCCCTTACCTACCCAAGTGCAACTGCCCAAATTCTGCAACTGCAGATAATGATATTCAGGGATTATAGAATTCAACAGAAGAACTATATTTTAGCAAAATCTGTGGAAGTGAATGTCACTTAGTCATGTCTGACTCATTGAGATCCCAAGGACTATAGAGTCCATGGAATTCTCCAGGCCAGAATACTGGAGTGGGGAGCCTTTCCCTTCTCCAGGGGGTCTTTCCAGCCCAGGCATCGAACCCAGGTCTCTGGCACTACAGGCAGGTTCTTCACCAGCTGAGCCACCAGGGAAGCAAAATGTGTCCACAAACCAAATGTTAGGTTTGGAATAATTAACCTTACAGGTTAAGATCACTACTTAGTGTAAATAATGTCCCACATTTTTTTTTTAGATCCCTAATACGTAAGCTAGAAAGAAGTAGTTTAAGATGATGCCGTTGTAGCTGATGTTGGTATATAACTCAGTTAGGGTATTGTCATGGATTTGGAGCTAAACCACAAAGCCTAGTTCAAAGTAACGTGATGATTTCAGGTGGACTTTACCTGGAGGGTCAAATCCTTAGACAACAGAGATAAGGAAGAACTCAGACTTTGGTCGGAAAGATGTAAGACTCCGGCCACACCCACATCCTGCTGCGTGACCTTGAGTAAGCGAATTCTCCAAGTCTCTGCGCCCTCATGGAAACAACAGAGTTATTGCTTGATTACGTGAGATACTGTATATGCCCCTAACATGCCTAACTGCAGGGACCCCCTCATCTGGGCTGAGGCACCCCTGCCTCCCGGCACTGGTCCTGGTGTTTGATGCTCCTCTGGGAACAGTCACAGTCACCACACTCTTGTGTCATTTCTGGACAGTGTCGTTTATATATTTATTTATTTATTTTAATTGGAGGTTAATTACTTTACAATATTGTATTGCTTTTGCCACACATCAACATGGATCCACCACAGGTATGCATGTGTTCCCCATCCTGAACCCCCTCCCTCCTCCCTCCCCGCACCATCCCTCTGGGTCGTCCCAGTGCACCAGCCCCAAGCATCCAGTATCATGCGTCAAACCTGGACTGGCGATTCTGAAGGCCCAGGTACAGATCTGCCTTTGGAAGCAAAAGAGACCTCTCCGGTGATGACACAGAACCCAGCCTTTCCTCCTGCCTCATCCTGCTTTGCTCAGCCTCTTACAGGTGTTGGTCATAAGACCATTTCCCAAGAAACTTCCCGCACATGACTCTCCATCCTAGAGGCTATTTCTGGGAAAAGTCGACTCAAGACACAGTTACACAGAAAAGACTAACAGTGTTAGCTTTGATGGTGATGATGAAGCTGAAGGACTGTAGAAACGTGAACTTCACTGCTTCATTTGCGTAAATTCCCCCTTAACCATGTACAGAAACTTTCCTTGAATGATGTTTTCTGACAGGGTCGGCGCAGTTTCATATGAAAAGTAGAGCCACTGGCAATTATGACTAATAATCAGCTTAGTTAGTAGATTGTATCTAAACTGACCCTTCCATTTTCAACTCAGCAATTATGTGTGTGGTGCACGCTTGCTCAGTTGTCCAACTGAGCAAATGTCCAACTCTTTGCAACCCCGGGGACTGTAGCCCACCAGGCTCTTCTGTCTGTGGGATTCTCCAGGCACTGGAGTGGGCTGCCATTTCCTCCTCCAGGGGATCTTCTCGACCCAAGGAATNTGAAGGCCCAGGTACAGATCTGCCTTTGGAAGCAAAAGAGACCTCTCCGGTGATGACACAGAACCCAGCCTTTCCTCCTGCCTCATCCTGCTTTGCTCAGCCTCTTACAGGTGTTGGTCATAAGACCATTTCCCAAGAAACTTCCCGCACATGACTCTCCATCCTAGAGGCTATTTCTGGGAAAAGTCGACTCAAGACACAGTTACACAGAAAAGACTAACAGTGTTAGCTTTGATGGTGATGATGAAGCTGAAGGACTGTAGAAACGTGAACTTCACTGCTTCATTTGCGTAAATTCCCCCTTAACCATGTACAGAAACTTTCCTTGAATGATGTTTTCTGACAGGGTCGGCGCAGTTTCATATGAAAAGTAGAGCCACTGGCAATTATGACTAATAATCAGCTTAGTTAGTAGATTGTATCTAAACTGACCCTTCCATTTTCAACTCAGCAATTATGTGTGTGGTGCACGCTTGCTCAGTTGTCCAACTGAGCAAATGTCCAACTCTTTGCAACCCCGGGGACTGTAGCCCACCAGGCTCTTCTGTCTGTGGGATTCTCCAGGCACTGGAGTGGGCTGCCATTTCCTCCTCCAGGGGATCTTCTCGACCCAAGGAATGAGCCTGTTTATCCTGCAGCTCCCGTACTGGCAGGGGAATTTTTTACCACTGAGCCACTGGGAAGCCAGTTATTCGTGTAACCATTTCTATTTTGGAACATTCGTCACACTGGGTAAGTGTTGATCAGCAATTATTTTAAAACTTCCCTTAAACATCAGTTTCCTCCAAAGGCCCTTCACACTCAAATATCCCACGGTTCTGTAATATTAATGAAAAGTAATACCTGAATAATACATTCTCTGGGAAACAAGGTCATTTCAAGACCAAAATTGCCCTTGAAAACAACACCCCATAAATTATGCAGATCTGTGGTGGTGGGAAGCGAGCGGTGCCAGTGGGAACGTGCACGGTGACGAAGGAGGCAGCCAGAGCTCCAGGGTCTCACAGAAGCAGAGGAGCGGGGCTTCGCGTGTTCTCCAGAGCCGAAGGCTCTTCCCCTGCAAGGGGCACAGGTTCAATCCCTGGTCGGGGAACTAAGATCCAGCATGCTATGAATCGCGGCCAAAAATAAATGTGATAATTATATATAAAGTAACTGTGCTCCAATAAAAGTAATTAAAAAAAAAAAAAGGCACAGGAGCAAGGATAAGGTATGTGACCTCCCCTTGGATGATGGAGTAATGTACAAAGGAAAAGGCCTGGGAGCACCACGTCAGATCCTCCTCCTTCACTGATACGCTGAGAGCTTGTGAAACTAAACTGCTTGGCCGCCCTCAGAACCAGCCCTTTCAACCCTCCCCAGACAACCAGCTCCATCCTCGAAACCAGCTCTTTCAACCCTCCCCAGACGACCAGCACTGGCCTCAAAACCAGACCTTTCAACCTTCCCCAGACAACCAGCTCCGTCCTCAAAACCAGCTCTTTAAACCCTCCTGGCCACTTCAGCTTGAGCCACCTACATGTTCCTGTTAGCAGACCTTTGATCAACTCAAGAAAACCCACCCCCCCTCCTCTGAATTCCCCACAGCTGCTCTGTGCTATCTGCCTGAGCCTAGGCAGGTCTTCTGTTTTTCTCACGTCCCCTTATAAAATTCCCTCTGGAGGTTTCTCCAAGACACACATTTTTCCCATTCTAGCTGAAATAATTTTCAGTTCAGTTCAGTCGCTCAGTTGTGTCCAACTCTTTGCAACCTCATGAATCACAGCATGCCAGGCCTCCCTGTCCATCACCAGCTCCCAGAGTTTACTCAAACTCATGTCCATCGAATCAGTGATGCCATCCAGCCATCTCATCCTCTGTTGTCC
>SJYA01008339.1:0-16350 GCA_006410615.1 Neotragus moschatus
TAGAAATTACTGAGCCTGAGCCTCAGAGAGAAAATAGACTCTGAGAAGTGTGAGAAAAGAAGAAATAAGTGAAACTAGACCAAGAGAAAGTGAACAGAGTCTCAGGGGTCTATGGAACTTTTTTTTTTTTTTTTTAAGATAAAACATCCATGTCATCAGAGTCCCAAAGTAAAAGAAAAAAATGACAGGACTGAAAAAATACTCCAAGAAATAAGGGCTGAAAATTTCCCAAATTTGTAAAGAGACATAAACGTACTGATTCAAGAATCTGAGTAAATCCTAAATAGGGCAAATCAAAGAAACCCCCAGCAAGACACACACTAATCAAATTTCTGAAAGCTAGAGACAACATAGAATCTTGAAAATGCCAAAGGAAAACCAATAGACCTGAGACGATAAGTAAGCAAATAAAGATTTATAGCTGGAGATTGCAACACACCTCTCCCCACGGTTGATAGAGCGACCAGATAGGAGATCAGCAAGGAAACAGAAGACTCAAGACCACCACCAACACATAGGACTTAATTCACATTTACAAAACATTCCACCAGCAACACCAGAGTACACGCTGTCTTATGGAACGTATACCAAGGTAGACCATACCCGGAACTATCAGATAAACCTCAACAAATTTAAAAGCGTATAAACTGTGCAGTGTCCTCCAACCACAGTGGAGGCAAACTAGAAATCAGTAAAGGACGATAACAGGAATATCTCTGTTAACACTTAGAAACTCAGCAACACAGTTCCACAGAGTCTTTGAGTCAAAGAGGCAGTCTCAAGGGAAAGTTTATTTTTTAAATACACTGAACTTCGTAACAATGAAAATGCAGCTTACAGGACTTCCCTGCTGGCACAGAGGTTGAGACTGCAGCCCCAGAGCAGGAGGCATGGGTTTGATCCCTTCTCAAGGAACTAAGATCCCACATGCTGTGTGCTGCTGCCCAAAAAAATAATAAAAAAAGAAAACACAGCTTATAAGCATCGGTGGGACACAGCTAAAGCAGTGTTAAGAAGAAATTTCATAGCATTAAATGCATTATGTGATGGCTTAGAGGGTAAAGCGTCTGCCTGCAATGCAGGAGACCCTGGTTCAATTCCTGAGTTGGGAAGATCCTCTGGAGAAGGAAACAGCAACCCACTCCAGTACCATTGTCTGGAAAATCCCATAGACGGAGGAGCCCTGGGAGGCTGCAGTCCCTGGGGTCGCAAAGAGTCGGACACGACTGGGCGACTTCACTTTCACTAAATGCATTACAAAAGAAAAGGGAAAAAAAAAATCAATAAGTGAAGCTCCCACCTCACGAACCTAGAGAAAAAAGAGCAAAGTAAATTAAAAGAAAATAGAAGAGAAGAAGTAATAAACATAAGAGGAGAATTTTTTTAATTGGAAACCAAAACAACAAAGAAAATTAAAGAAAAAAAGAGCTGGTCCTTTGAGAACAATAAAAGCGACAAACCTCTAGTGAAACTGAGAAAGATGAAAAGAAGGTACAAATTGCTGATGCTAATAGTGAAACAGGGGGTCTACAAATCCGAAAGACAACAAGCAGCTAAAATGGAATACTGTGAGCAACTCTTTACACACAAATCAGACAACTCAAGTGACATCGCCTCATCCCTTGAGCAATGAATGAAATGAAAGTTAACTCAGTGGACCATGCAGATGCCCAACAGGTAGAACAACAGAGAAAGCATAGCAGGAGACCTTCGGGGCCTTGAGCTAGGCAAAGGGTTCTTAAACTTGGCACCCAAGGCACCACCCACAAAAGGAAAGCCTGACGAATTGGACCTCATCAAAAATAAAATCTTTGGCACACCCAAAAATCCTGTGAAGAGGATGAAAAGGCAAGCTACAGACTGGTTTGTTTTGTTTTTTTAAATGCAATCTATATGTCTGACAAGGACTAGTATCTAGGATATATATTTTTTAATTCTTAAAACTCAGCAGTAAAGCAAACAATTAGGACATGAGCAAGCGACTTGAAGAGATATTTCCCAAAAGAGGGCGGATAAGCACGTGGCAAGACGTGCGACGTCAGCAGCCGTTAATCATGCGTGTTGAAACCACAGCAAGCTGCCGCTGCGCACCTAACGCGAAGCACGGCGGCAGTGCCAAGCGCTGGCGAGAATGCGAAGCATCGCAGCTGCGTGCACCACGCACGGCTGGCGGGGACATGAGACGGCACAGCTACTCGGGAAAATGGTTTCAGGGTTTCTGAAAACCTTAGTCATGCACTGACGATATGACCTGGCGGTTACACTCCTGGGCTTTTGCCCCAGATGAATGTTATGTTCACACCTGTACACAAACATTTACGGTAGCTTTTTTATAATTAATAACCAAAGCCTGGAAAATTATCAAAACGTCCTTCAACATGTGAATGATCAGACAAGCCGTGGTCCGTCCCCCACCCCACCCGTGGAACACTACTCAGGACTGCAAAGGGATGGATTACTGCTGCGGAGGGCAGCTGGATGCATTCCCGAAGAGGTGTGCTGAACTGCAGATAAAAACGAACGTATCACTTGATTTATGACACGTCCTTGAAATGACAAAGTTGTAGAAACGGAGAACAGGTCGTGATTTCTTGTGGTTCCAACTGTGGCAGCCGTGGTTGCCAGGAATTAAGGAGCGGGGTGGGACAGGAGGGAAGTAGGTGTGGCTACAAAAAGGCAACCGGACTTGTGAACACAGCGGGGGAGGGAAAGGGTATGACGCATTGAGAGAACAGCAGGGGCACGTGTCCGCCACCACGTGTGCAGTAGACGGCTAGTGGGGAGCTGCTGTGTAGCACGGGGAGCTCGGTCCAGTTCTCTGGGGTGACCTGGGGGTGGTGGCGGGGAGGGGCATACGTATACATAGAGCTGTCGCCCCTTGTACAGCAGAAACGGACAACGCCGTTAGTTTCTATTCGCCTCCCATTTTTTCTTAGAAAGGCAGCCCGAGGGATCCTGCTGGTGATGGAGTGCTCTGTAAACTGACTGCGTCCGTGACTGTGTCCTGCCTATGCTGCTGGGCTATGGCTTTACATGACGTTACAGATGTTACTGGAGAACCTGAGTGGAGTTCTTATCTCAAAATAAAAAGGGCAATCTCTGAAGGAAAAAAAAAAAAAGCTAAAGAAATGGAAAAAAGGGCAACTGGAAAACTAAAAAGGGGGACTTCCCTGGTGGTCCAGTGGTTAAGAATCTGCTTTGCAGTGCAGGGGAACTAAGCTCCCCCGTGCCTTGGAGCAGCTGAGCCCGTATGCCGCGACTCCCGAGCCCACGCACCACAGCTAGGGAATCCGTCCACCACAGCCGAAGAGTCGCGAGGCAGCGAAGATCTGACGCAGCCAAATAAATAAATACAATTTTTAAAAACTGAAAAGACAAGCCACAGAATGGGAGAAGACAATCACAACACAGAGCTCCAGCGAAAGACTTGCAGCCGGCGTATAAAAACGGGCTCTCAAGGTCAATAAGAAAAAGACGGACAACTTAATTTTCTTACAAGCAGAGGAAAGGTGTTAACAGGCACTTCACAAAGTGGCCAGGAGAGAGACAAACGGAAAGGTTCTCCACACAAATGCAGCGAAAGGCGTGTTTACTGCACATCTAACTGTTACTGCTAAGTCGCTTCAGTCGTGTCCGACTCTGAGCGACCCCATGGACGGAGGAGCCCGGTGGGCTGCAGTCCATGGGACTTTCCAGGAAAGAGTACTGGAGTGGGGTGCCACTGCCTTCTCTGCAGATCTAACAGAGTGGCTGTAATGGAAACGACACGTGAGAGACTTCCATGATGGTCCAGTGGGTGGGACTCCTGGCTTCCAATGCAGGGGGCACAAATTCGCTCCTGGTGGGGGAACTAAGATCCTTCATGCCGTGCAGTGCGACCAAAGGGGGAAAAAATGAGTGATACAAAATGCTGGCAAGGACGTGGAGCCACACAGCCCTCATGTCTTGCTGTCAGAAGGGTAATAAGAGGCAACGGACCACGTGGGGAAACTGAGGGGCTGTACCTTCTAAAGGTAAACAAATGCAACTCTGTGGTCCAGACTCTCCAGTCTGGAGAAACGATGCCAGCACCCACCAAGGACGTGTGCTGACCGCGGGGCTCACAGACCCAAGACTGGAAACAAGTCATATGTCTGCTAGCAGGTGAGTGGACTGACTGCGCTAAATTCCCGCGAAGATAGAAAACTTAACAATTAAAAAGAAAAAAAATCCTGGATCTCTGCAACAATATGGATAAAATCTCAAAAAGCTTATGCTGATCAAAAGTCTGTAGAAATGACCACAATGCTGAAGGGTTCCCATCTGAAGCTCAGAGACGGGCGGAAGCTGTCTACAGTGACAGGAGCCAGGCTGGGTGTTCCCTGGGGTCCGGGTGTGGAGGGTGTTGACTGGGTGGGGTCACAGGAAGCCTGGTAGGGGATGGGGTTGGGAGTTCCATGGTGTAGACCTAAGTGTGAACCCAGATGTGTGCATGTTACTTAGTAATTTGGTAAAAATTCAACTTAAAAAAGTAGTTTTTCAATGAATGAGAGAGGAGCAAGGAGGCTGAGAACTGTAATTAAGGAAAAACAAACCCAGACCATGAACCCACTTGGCCACTAAGACCCAGACCCACTTCCAGGGGCCCAGGAGGCCCCAGAGAAAAGGCAGCATCTTTCAGATTCCCAGGCAAAAGTCCCAGCCAGCGACAGCAGGCAGGGTGACAAGACTCCATCCATGGACCCGGGCCCGGCCTCCCCCACCTGCAGGAGTGCCCAGGCTCCCACAGGTCTCAGCCTGAACTTGCGAGCTCTCAGGGAGTGGCCAGGGTGGGGGAGCCCAGCCCAGCCCACTAGGGCCCAGGGTGGACACCGGCAGCGGGACAGGGCTCCGTGGGAAGGCAAGGAAAAGCTAGTCCCTGGGGAGAAAGCCAGGGCTGCCTCAGGCTGCCCTTTGGCTGGCACAATGCAGGCAACTCACAAAGGTGTCTGCTGAATCGCAGCCCAGAGCAGAGACAGTCGTGGCCCAGCCCCGTTCAGGGAGCTGCCCTGTAAACTGACTCACTGATCCGTTAGTGATCAGACTGTGGAATCGAGTATGCAGCGCTCGTAAAGCTCAGGGTTTGGGTCCCGGCTCTGCCCCCGAACCCCGGCCCGATCCCTGGGTGACCTTGGGCAAATGACTTAGCCTCTCTGTGCCTCCACGTCTCTCAACTGAAAGGTGGAAATGAGTCAGATGAGCTAATACACATAAAGCCCTTACAACAGTGCCTGGCGCACCGTAAGGTTAAGTAGCATAGCCAGCGGGTGGTACAGGCGGGTCTCAAACCCACCTCCGCCCCGGAGCTATGCAGTCCCCTCGGGCAGTGGCCAGCCACCCGGGACAGCTGAGCACGTGCAATGTGACTGAATGAGAACTGCTGGACTTCTAAGCCCTTCTGCGAATCAAAAGTGCACAGTGTCTCAGAGCGTTCTGGATGGAGTAAGGGCCGAGACAATCACATTTGCGTAGATTAAGAAAATGAAAGTTATTATTAAATTTCGCCCGTTCTTCCTTTGTGAACACGTGACACCACACCGGCAGCGCACATTTATGACCCGTCTTAAGTTTCTGTTGGATGGCGTGGCCCTGGAGAATTCTCTCTGACAATTCTCTCTTCCCCAAATCTGAACTCATTCTGCCCCATTTAAGGCTCTCTTTCCTCCGGGATTGCTCAATCCCAGGATTGTCACATGCATCCATGCCTGTCTCTCTTCATCACAGAGGCTTCCCCGGTGGCTGAGATGGTAAAGAATCTGTCCGCAATGCGGGAAACCCGGGTTTAATCCCTGGGTTGGGACGATCCCCTGGTGGAGGGCATGGCAACTCACTCCAGTGTTCTTGCTTGGAGAAGCCCATGGACAAAGGAGCCTGGTAGGCTACAGTCCGTAGGGTCGCAAAGAGTCAGGTACAACTGAGCAACTAAACACTTCACTTTTTTTTTTTTCACTACGTCATAGTGCCTGGATCTCTGGTGATAATAGAGGGTCGTCCCCTAGAAAAGGGCATTCGGCCAGCAACACCTTCTGCCCACAGAGAAGAAAGGGAAATGGGTGCCCTTGGCAGGTGGCTGGGAGACGGGTGGCCGTGCGGTGTCCTCCATTCTACTTGAATTTCAAAATACAGTCTTGAGGTTGGAAGAGACTGGCAGGTCACCGGGTCTATCTTCAGGATGAGGAGCAAGGCATGGAGGGGCCTGGGGGACAGGGAGTCAGAGCTGGAGCGTGGAGGACTTCGCGTCCTCCCCTCCTGGCCCCTGTCGGACCTCCAAGAGGCCCCAGAAGCGCAGCCAAGTTAGCCTAGGCCCTTCAGGAGAGACAGCGCTCCAGTCCAGCCGCATCCGGGGTCCAACAATTAGCCGAGGATGGGGATTCGCACAGGAGCGAGGATGGGGCGGCTCAGAGCCTCAGCCCCGCCTCGAGGCCACCAAGCGGGCTCCTGCCAGAGTGCTGGGCTTTTCTGGAGCCTCCACGCCTGTATCCGATCCCATCCTCCTGACAGCCAGCCTGGCTGGTGCTCTCAGCCCCACTTCAGGGAGGAGAAACTGAGGTGGGGAAGGCCAGTGGCTCAGTGGCGCCCAGCACAGGCCAGTGGGAGGGTGGGGCCTGGAGCCAGAACTCGTGGGAAGGAGGCGCGCCCCAGCAAAGCCGGGTGGAATGCAGGGAGGAGGCGGGGCCAGCCCCCACCCCCGCAGATGCTCAATGGGCTCACTCTGCGCCCTCCAGCTTCATACCTTTCCCACGGCCCCCCTCTTGTCACCGCCCCGCTCCCTGTAGGCAGCTTTGGGTGCTGCTCAAGAATAGCAACAGTCTGCGTTCAAATAGCAGCTCTGGCCCTGCCTGCTTTGCGTATGAGCTCCAGCAAGTTACTCGACCTCTCTGGGCCTCCACGTCCTCATCTGTGAAATGGGGAGATCCACCTGCCCCTCTCGTGGGGCTGCCGTGAGACGCTGAGTTGGACCAGCAGAGACTCGACGTGTGCCTGCGGCCACTTCTCTTGCTGTGGTTACGGTGGCTTTTCCGGAACCGGCTCCACGGGGCCAAGTCACAGGTCACAGGAGTCCCCAGCCCCTCTCTTGTCTGAGTCCTCAACGGCCATGCCAGGAGGCCGGGCACGGCTCTGCTGGGTCCTCTGCTCAGGACCACGCACGCGGCAGATGGCGGCCCGGGAGCCACGAGTNCGGAACCGGCTCCACGGGGCCAAGTCACAGGTCACAGGAGTCCCCAGCCCCTCTCTTGTCTGAGTCCTCAACGGCCATGCCAGGAGGCCGGGCACGGCTCTGCTGGGTCCTCTGCTCAGGACCACGCACGCGGCAGATGGCGGCCCGGGAGCCACGAGTTGCACCCCGGCATTGTGTGCACATGTGTGTCGGGCCCCTCTGGGTGCCAAGGAAGGGGGCACAGTGGGGGTCAGAGGGCCCATCAAATACACACACCAGCAGAGGCGGTCGCNGGCCGGGCACGGCTCTGCTGGGTCCTCTGCTCAGGACCACGCACGCGGCAGATGGCGGCCCGGGAGCCACGAGTTGCACCCCGGCATTGTGTGCACATGTGTGTCGGGCCCCTCTGGGTGCCAAGGAAGGGGGCACAGTGGGGGTCAGAGGGCCCATCAAATACACACACCAGCAGAGGCGGTCGCTCCCCAGGAAGGTGGGCGGCTGACTCCAAGCCCTACTTCTTGCTGCTCCCAGCCCCTGGCCCCTTGTTTCCTGGGCTAGTGGACCCCTCGGCAGAACCCAAATCAGCCCACGTGACCCTTAAGGGGGTGCCTGCTGCCAGCACCCACACTGCATGGACGAGGGCTCCCGGGGACAGCAGTGTCAGCCAACAGGGAAGACCACAGGATTCTACTGAGTCCCACCACCAGGCCACCCTTTGTTTCTCTGTGCCTCGGTTTCTCCACCCATAAGGGACGAGGTCCGGACCGAGTGCTCTCTGAGGTCCTCACCCAACCCTCACCGATCAGCTCATCATTCGGACAAAGAGCCGTGGATAGAGGCCACTGGTTCCCAGGCTGTAGCCAGGCCCTGCGCCAGGGGACACCCTCCAGACTCCACAGGGAGACAGATGGGGGCAGTCCAAGGCGCGGCACGATCAGGCCAGACGAGGCTCGGAAGGCTGGCTCTGGGCAGGACAGGCCCGTGGTCAGGCGGACAGCAGGGAGCCATTTGCAGGACAGGGCTTCCAGGGAGACCCAGGCCCCTGAGCCTGAGGCACGCCCTGAGCCCCTTCCCTGGGACACTCCCTGCGCAGCCCAGGGAGCCCTGTGTCCCCGAGTGACCCCACTCGGCCTTGGGACAAGGGCCACAAGGCACTGGCAGCTCCTGAGACTGTGCCGCAGGGCAGCAGGCCACCCACGAGCCAGCAGCCTCGAGAGCTACCGTCACTCCTCATCCTCAGCCCTCTGCAGCCGAGCCTTGGCAGGAGAGCAGTAGGACGCGGCAGGTAGCCAAGGGCCCAGCCAGGAGCCTGGGAAGGTTTGACTCACCATCGTACAGACTGACCCCCTGGGCCCAAGTCCCGGCCCTGCTGCTCCCAGCTGCATCGTGTCCATCATGCCCTGCAAGCGGTTTCCCTTCCTGAGCCTCGATTTCTCCATCTGTAAAATGGGGTGATGAACATCTCTGGCTCTCGGGGATGACGTGAGGGCTACAGAGGAAATGAGACGGACCTTTTCACCAAAGGACAGCCGAAATGAACTGATGATAAGAGAAAGGGGGGGTACAAAAAGATAATCTCACCTTTCCTTTCCTTTACGAATGGCAACCAGCCCAGGACATCAGGAAAAGATCCCCCTTCTCCCAGTTTGGGGACCATGATTCCTACCAGAAGGAGATCCTTCTCTGGGCCCATCGACGGAAGCCCACATTTACCCACCAGGTGGCCAGCTCCTTAGCATGTCCTCAGAAATCAGGCGTTTTCCTACTGGAAAGATTTCATTATCTTTAAATCTGATTCTGAGGGTATGAAAGTCACAAATTCAGCCTCTCTGACTCATGAGCCCTCGGCAGGCAAGTGCTGTTGGGACTTGAACAGGGCGGGCAGAGATTTCCAAAGATCAGGGTGGGTTTCTTTAAACCTCTAAACAGTTCCCATTTCATAAGCATCTGACATACAGGTAAAGAAGTGATCTTTTTCCCAAGGAAGCGTCCCGCACCCAGGGTGAGGCCCTCTGCCCCACAACACCTTTGATCGCTGCACTGAGCCTGCCAGCGGCACCCCCGGGGCAGGTCGGTGCCGCCCCCTCCTGGAGACCGAGGTGTTTGTTTCTCCGGTTCCCACCGACGAGCCGTGGGCTGCTGATTCTCTTGGCAGGCTCCAAGGCCAAGGGGTGTGCTGGGTAGCCTCAGGGACTAAGGCAGGCCAATAGAAGTGAGGTGCCAGGTCCCAGGAACCCCACTGCCTGAAGCTGCTTGCACCCACTCACCATCGGTGNTCTCCGGTTCCCACCGACGAGCCGTGGGCTGCTGATTCTCTTGGCAGGCTCCAAGGCCAAGGGGTGTGCTGGGTAGCCTCAGGGACTAAGGCAGGCCAATAGAAGTGAGGTGCCAGGTCCCAGGAACCCCACTGCCTGAAGCTGCTTGCACCCACTCACCATCGGTGACAGCCAATGCCTCGCCCTGACCACAAGCTCACCACATGCCAGGCTCCGTGCCCAAAATAGGAGGTCTGGTCACATCCCCACCAGGACTCCTCAAGTAGGTATTGTCATGCCCATTTTGCAGGTAGGGAAATTGAGGCTCGGAGACGTGGAATGGCATGCCCGAGATCTCACTGCTACGAAGTGGGGAGGTGGGATTTGAACCTAAGTCTGTCTGGCTCCAGCATCTGCCCCCTCCATCACTCTCCTGCCTCCTCAACTTAATTCACCAAGGGTCATTCAGCAGCAATGCCTGTCTGGTCACTACAGTGAACAGATGGAGGGCAGGCGTGGTCTCAGTGCTGAGGAAACCTGCGACCTGCTGAAGGAGTGTGAGAATGAGTGAGCAAATGGATGAACCAACGAGCACAGTGGGCTGTCACGCTGGCACTCCTGTGGGCACCAGAGGCTACCACCAGCAGGGGCCTCTGAGAAGCCACATGGAACCCTCATAAGGGTCAACCCAAGACAAGGAAAAAGGGAGGTCTGTCCACTGGCTGTATCTCCCATCCCCGGTCAAGGGTGGCCTTCATGCTTCTAGGCTTGTGTGTGAGTCAGATGGCTGAGAAGTTCAGAGCAGAAAGAACGGCCCAGGGACAGCCAACCCTTGCCACCCCCACGGAGCTGGCTGCTGCAGAAAGGGCTGCTGGGGAAGAGTGAGTTGAGACCATGGGAGGCAGGACGTGAGAGGAATCTGATACAAGGCTACCCCTGCGCCTGCGAACTGCACCTCCAGAGCCCTCGCGCCCAGTGCCCGTGCCCCACAGCAAAAGAGCCCACAGCGGTGAGAGGCCCACACACCGGAACTGTAGAGTAGCCCCCTNTGGGAGGCAGGACGTGAGAGGAATCTGATACAAGGCTACCCCTGCGCCTGCGAACTGCACCTCCAGAGCCCTCGCGCCCAGTGCCCGTGCCCCACAGCAAAAGAGCCCACAGCGGTGAGAGGCCCACACACCGCAACTGTAGAGTAGCCCCCTCTCTGCAGCTAGAGGAGGCCCGGGCGCAGCCCCAAAGAGCTGGCGCGGCCCCAAATAACAGCAATCTTAAAGGTAAATCAAATGTCTGTTTTTTAAAAACACAGCCCATGTGTATGTGAAACTAGGTTTTGGAAGCACAAGGATGGTGTGCTCTGTACCTGTTTTTACATTCTCTCTGGTGAATCTCCTGTCTTATCAGTGAAGGTTAGTGGACCCAGCACAGGTAGACGTTCAAAAAACAGAGAGGCAAGATGATGGGTGGGTGGGTGCATGCGTGCGTGGCCATGTGAGTGAGTGAGTGGATGGATGGATGGATGGATGGGTGGATGAATGGATAGGTGGATGGGTGCATAAATGGATGGATGGATGGACAAGTGGATGGGTGGGTGGATGGACAGATGGATGGGTGCATAAATGGATGGATGGATGGATGGATGGGTGGATAAATGGATGGATGGATGGATGGATGGATAGGTGGATGGGTGCATAAATGGATGGATGGGTGGATAAGTGGATGGATGGATGGATGGATTGAAGCGTGTGTGGATGGGAGGACGGGCATGTGTGGGGGTGGATAATTGAGTGGATAGATGGATGGGTGGTAGAGCCCAGATTCCTTCTGCTGTTACTAGCCCACCCACTTCTTCACCGGGAATGGATCCAACAAACAAGATGGGATTCTGAGCCAGGTTGGAACTGAAAAACCAGCCAGACTCCCTGAGACAAGCCTTTGTGTCAAATGCATTGGGAAAGCAGGGAGGTGGGAGGTGGCTCCCAGCCAGGAGACACAAGCTGTCTCCCGTTGGCTTGGCAGGAAAGCCTCCCAGCTCTGGAGCACACGAACCAGGATTTGGATCCTGGCTCTCTTCCTTTCAGGCTGGCTGAATGATCTTAGGCAAGTCACTCAACTTGGGGTCTTGGTTTCCTCATACAAATGAGAACCAGAGGAACTCCCACCCTTAGCTGCCTCTGCCCTGATAGTGTCCCCCCTGTGGAATCATTGTCACCATTGATAAACCTGGAATCTTCTTCTCTGGATGAAAAAACCAGACCTCAGAATGAAGAAAGTTCTCTAAGGTCCCAGCCAGTCATAAAACTTCTGATGATGGTGGTTGAACAGGGGGCAAAGGAATCTGAAGCCTGCAGCCGTGGCTTCTGATACAGCATGGACCACACCAAGAGCTGGACCATAGAGAAGTTTGCACACCAAGGAACTGATGCTTTCGAACTGCGGTCTTAGAGAAAACTCTTGAGAGTTCCTTGGACAGCAAGGAGATCAAACCAATCAGTCCTAAAGGAAATCAACCCTGAGTACTTATTGGAAGGACTGATACTAAAACTGAAACTCCAATACTCTGGCCACCTGATGGGAAGCGCTGAGTCGTTGGAAAAGATCCCGATGCTGGGAAAGATTGATGGCAGGAGGAGAAGGGGGTGGCAGAGGATGAGATGGTTGGATGGCATTGCCAACTCAATGGATATGAGTTTGAGCAAGCTCCGAGAGACAATGAAGGACAGGGAAGCCTGGTGATGGGGTTGCAAAGAGTCGGATACGACTTAGCAACTGAACGATGCCACCACCACCAAGATGCACATGTAGCCTTTAGGGAGACCCTAAAGCCTACTCCAAGACTCGGCTTTTCCTGTCTTCTGAGAACACCTCCAGATGTTGACCATTTGTGGAGGCAGTGTGGTTGAACCACCAAGGGGCACAGCCCAAAGCATTCTCAGAAAATGGGGCGAGCCATCCACTCCCCAGATGGACTATGCCAAAGGGGCGCTGCAAGGGGAGCAAGGTATACCCCCTCACTGAAGGAAGAAAGGAAGGATTAGATTGGATGGTTGGTTGGTTGGTTGGTTGGTTAGCTAGTTAGTCTCCATCAGTAACTTAGTGAATGACCAGCTTGTAGCCCAGCCCACCTGGCACCTGGGCAATGATAAGTCCCTCTCCGAGGTCCCACCTCCAATATCCACCTTTGGGTTCATCCTCCCAGACCCAGACTCAAACACATCACTGCCCTACCCAAACCTTTAAGAGTATCCAGTGTCCACAGGACAACATCCCAGGGCCTCCCCTGGACTTTCAAAGCTTCCAGCAATGAAGACCCTCCAAACTCCTCTTCTGCCCCCGTGACAGCCCTACCCAGTTTTCTGGCCTTGACTCACACCTTCTATCTGCCATGAATCCGAGTCCTGCTTACAGAATGAAACCCATCCAGCACAAGTCATGTTTCCAGGAACAGCTGAGGATGGTGGGGCCCCAAAACTCCTGCCATTCCTACTAAAACAATAGCGGCAAGTTGACCTACACTTTGCTCTTTGCTCACAGCTTCTTGCTTGTTTCTCAAGCAAATACCAGGAAAAAGAAAGGACCCAGTTACCAGTGGTTATTATCCCGATCCCCGGAGTCTGACCGAACAACTTCATGGACCCACCCATTCCTCCACAGTCAGACACTCAGTCATTCAGAGAATCCTTACTGCTTCTTGGGCAAACTCGCTGATAGACAGAAGTCCGGGCTTCCCTGCGGCTCAGCTGGTGAAGAATCGGCCTGCAGTGCAGGAGACCTGGGTTCGATCCCTGGATCGGGAAGGTCCCATGGAGAAGGGAACGGCTAGCCACTCCTGTATTCCGGCCTGGAGAATTCCATGGGCTGTATAGTCCATGGGGTCGCAAAGAGTCAAAGCCGAACAGGACTGAGAGACTTTCACTGTCACTGCTGCTTCCTGGGCAAACTCACTGGTAACAGGAAGTCCATGGGGTTCCACCCAAGTGGTCTCAGAGGTGCCAGCACCATTCGGAGCCACAAAACCAGACTATCAGACCTGGTCCTGGCTCCCTTGCATTCCTCCAGGGCCTGGGGCAAGTCACCGGAGAGGCCACAAGCCGAGCCAACTCGGCGGTCAAGCTCCGTCACTGTGAGCATGAGGCCACCACTCTGAGCCTGTTTCCCACCTGTGAAAGGAATAACAGCAGCTCGTGTCTCCCCGGGTGATGGAGGGTTCAAGGAGATGGGGTGTGCCGCTCTCGGCCAGCAGACAAGCGCTCTGGAGAGCAGGGGTGGGGGGCAGACTTCCTCGGCTCAAAGAGGGCAACCTGCTGATTGAAAACAGCCACAGGTGTGTGTGAGTCACCCAGTCGTGACCAACTCTTGAGACCCCATGGACTGGAGCCAACCAGGCTCCTCTGTCCATGGGACTCTCCAGGCAAGAAGTCTGGAGTGGGTTGCCGTTTCCTCCTCCCGACCCAGGGATCAAACCCGTGTCTCCTACACTGGCAGGCGGACTCTTTACCACTGAGCCACCTGGGAAGTCTGAAAGTGGCCACATGCTCCTTTATAAAGGACTCTTAGTCCCCTCGGCAATGGATGCTGTGTGAGTGTCCTGGGGCCACTGCAGAAAGTGGCCCAGAACTGCTGGCTTCAAATAGCAAGGTTCTGGAGACCCGAAGTCCAAAACCAAGCTGTCCCAGGCCAGGCTCCCTCCAGAGTCTCCAGGGGAGGGTTCCTCCTGCCTCCTCCAGCTTCTGGGGGCTCCAGGGACCCCCGCCTGTGGCCATGACCCTTCAGCCCCTACCTCCATCGTCACAGGGCCCTCCTGCGCGTCTCTCTTCTCCTCTCCTGTCCTTTACAACAGAAGGACCCTCCCTCATCCAGGAAGATCACAGCTCAAGACCCTTGTTTTAATTACATCTGTGAAGACTCTGTTTCCAAGGAAGTCCACATTTTAAGGTTCCGGGTTGATATGAGCTGGGGGACACAGTTCAGCCCAGTACAGAAGCGCAGGCAAGGATGGGCACGTGGCCTCCTCCGTGTGTCACAGAGCCAGCGAAGGACCCCACTCCCCCCTCTGGGTGCCAAGGCCCCCTCCTGGCCTGCCTAGACTGACGCCCCCAGCCCCACTGTCCCGGGGCCTGTACAAGGCACGTGAACCACACCTGGCACTGCCTTTCACCCTGGACGTTCCTCTAAGAAAGGAGCCAGACAGACTCAGAGGGAGGAGACAGGTGACAGAGCCGGGGCAGCACCAGGTGGAAGCGGAAGGATGGGTGAGCAACAGCCACACCCCCCCACCGCCGAGTGTTGAGGGGCGAGGCAGCAGCCAGGCACCGGGGTGAGAAGTCAGTGTGGCATCTTGGCCTCGGGGAGCCTTGGGGCCAACGCTTAAGGAAGCGTGGGGTCCATCCGGGTGGGCCAGGCAGGTGAGGGTCACCCCAGGTGCAGACTCACCCGAGCCACGTGCTTGGGGTGGGCGATGGATACAGAGCCCACACCAGGGGAAGGGCCAGGGAAGACAGCCTTCAGGACAGAGGACGCAGGCTTGATTTTGGCAAGAGGCTCAGATCTCCCGCAGCAACCCTCAGCCGGCCACGATCTGGACAGGGGCTGGGGACAGCGCGGGGGGTGGCACAGGACAGGAGGCAGCGCCCGGGGGGGCGGGGCTAGCTGCTCCACACTCTACTGGATCCAGTGCGAAGGCCAGGAGGGGCGCCGCCCTCAGGGGACCAGAGTCGCCTGCAGCTGGGGTGAGGGTCCTCGAGCCTCTGGGCAGAAGGTGGGCACATGGATCATCCCCTGGAGACAGGCCCTGGCATGGAGACACGGACCCCAGTCACACACGGAGCCCAGCTACGACAAATATTTCACCAGGAGACTTCCTCCAGGATGGGGAGAAAGGCCCAAAGGTCCCTTTGTCTTAAAACATTAAATGTCCGATTTTAAATTGGGTCGGGGGGCGGAGGAGGGGCAGAGAGGAAGGCGGGGGTGGACAGCCCTCACTGGGCATCATTCATAAGCCACACACTGAGCCCTTCATTGGCCCAAAACTCACCCTTGTGGCTACGCAAAGATTTATTGAAGCCCCAGCGTGGGCTCATTTATTTTCCTCCAAACCGATTTGAAAAGACCATTTGCATCTGCCCTGGAGGGGGAAAAAAAATTGTGCTTATTTGGCAAACTTTGTTTGAAAAATCTGTTTGTCCCCAGAGAAGTGGCCGCGTGTTTGGCGGGGCTGGGGGCCGTGTCTGGAGGGGATGGCGTTGATCCGGCTCGTCCCCATCGTCTGTCAGCCAAGGAAAGCGACAGAGAACTTGAACTCAGACATCTTTTCTTGCACCTGGTGACGCAGAAAAATTGATACGGGAGGGCACTCTGCTCCAAGATCAAGGTCCCCTGTAGATTTCCCTAGCCTCGTCAGGGACGTCTGTGCCCGGACAGCTGCAAAATGCAAAGAAAAATGTAAGACAAAGTGGGGGGGGATGGACTATAAGAACACTGGAGTGGGTAGCCATTCCCTTCTCCAAGGGATCTTCCCGACCCAGGGATTAAACTTGGGTCTCCTGCATTGCAGGCAGATTTTATTACTGCCTGAGCCACCAGGGAATCTCTATTAGAATTTCAAACATCAGCTAAATTTTGAGGAAGTGGATGAAAGTTCTGTTCATCCCCTCCAGGCGGGAGAGATGTCACCCATAAATCTGTCTTCTTCTTCCTACCTGTAATATGCAAAGAGCTTTTATGAATCAATAAGACAGAAAAACACGACCATAGAAAATGGATCAGAGACACACAACTGGGTGATTCAGAAAAGGAAAGCACAGTCCATAAACACAGGTAACAAAATGTTTAATGCTGCCGATAATCGAGAGATGCAACCTAAGCAAAGACAGCTAAAATCTGATCTGTACCTCCTGAGCCGGCGAAGACGCACAAGAAAGC
>SJYA01008341.1:0-15751 GCA_006410615.1 Neotragus moschatus
GACCCCCCCCCCCCCGCAGCTCTTGGCTGGCGCCACTAAGGCTCAGGGGAAGGCTCGGCCCGAGGAGGGGCGCAGGACGGGGCTTCTATTTGGGAAAAGCCTCCCCTGGCGCATTGACGTGCTTCTCCGCTGTGGGTTCCGGAGCGGAAGATGTGAAAGGCAAGGGTCCCGAGAGCTCCGCGGTGAGCTCTGATGGGCTCCGGGCAGCCAGGCCGGGAAGGGGCTCAGAGAGAGGAAGGGGTGTGGGGCCCCCGCGAGGAGAGGCCGGGGGGAGGGACTGCCCCAGAGCAGCAGGGGCCCCTGTGCCGCTCCCTTCACTGTGCACAGCAGCCGCCAGGGACTGCGGAGGGCTGCCCGGGTCCCAGCGCCTCGGGGGCCCAGCGCCCAGGGACCCCCAGGCGGGGCTGTGCTTGGCCCAGGCCGGTCCCAACAGCAGGGGCTCCGAGGCCAGGTCAGGCTGCGGCTCAGCCCCGGCCGACGCTGCACGCGGCAGGCACACAGACCACGTTGCGCACACCCAGCGCGCCCTAGGCCACGTGACAGGCTGCATTTACCAGGGGTCGCGATCACAGCTGGACAGAGGCTTCCAGAACAGGTGGCTGCGGTGGTCCGCACTGGCCTGGGCCTGGGCCCCGACAGCTGAGCGCAACTGCTGGGGGTCCTTCCTGTACACGCAGGGGACACACGAGAGCCTGGTGCAGACGCGCAGCAGGCACCGGGGCCTGCGACAGTGCTGAGGAGGCCGTCGTTAGAAAAGCCGAGCTGTGCCTGAAAACAGCCAACGGGAAGTGCCCTCCAAGTGCGTGGCCCTCAAGTGTGTCCAATGGATCCGTGTTTCCACAGGCTGGCCTCGAACTTCAAATGAAGGCTCCTATTTTCAGAGCTGCTTTTCAAGTCCTACTCCAGACAGTTATTAAAAGTGTCCACTTAATGAATAAGTGCCCTTCCCAAACACGTCTCACAAAACTGTCACACCAGCACCCCGTGCTGCTGCCCAGCTCACCACCCCGGCCCCGGGGCCCCCTTCCTGTGTCCGTCTCAGGCTCCAGCGCAACACTGGGCCTGCGTTTCCCAGGCCTGCAATTCCCCAGACCCAGTGGGTTTGGCGGTTTAAGAGTCAAGACAGGTCATCGAGAAAAAGCTCGAGCTGGAGAGCGGGCCCACCCGGGGCCTTCCTGCTGCACCTGGTTCCCTCCGGTCTTTCCCTCCAAGAGCCTCAGCTCAGCTTCGAGCCCGACGCTGGCTGCTCTGCACCTCGGCACCTGGACGTGGAGCTGGGGCAGCAGCTCCCAGCTCTGGGTCAGGCTCCCCGCTCCAGGTCTCCCTGGAGCCCTTCAGAGGCCCAACCCCAGCCTCTCACCCAGGGAGGCCCTGCCTGTCCCACACAGACAATCAAACTCCTGCTGCCCCGAACCCAGGGCCCGCGGCGGGTCAGGAAACTTTGTGACCATAGNTGCACCTCGGCACCTGGACGTGGAGCTGGGGCAGCAGCTCCCAGCTCTGGGTCAGGCTCCCCGCTCCAGGTCTCCCTGGAGCCCTTCAGAGGCCCAACCCCAGCCTCTCACCCAGGGAGGCCCTGCCTGTCCCACACAGACAATCAAACTCCTGCTGCCCCGAACCCAGGGCCCGCGGCGGGTCAGGGAACTTTGTGACCATAGCTGCCCCAGGCAGAGCAGACAGGTGGGAAATGAGACTGCTGCCACACGGACAAAGAGGAGCTGAGAGACGAGGGGACAGCAAGGGGGCACCTGTGTGGCTCTGGGGCCAGCCCCCCACACGACTCCCTCCACAGGCAGAGAAGCTGCTCCGTGCCCCTGCTGACGTCCTCACAGAAGGCTCCCAAGACGTGCAGAGGCGACCACAGGGAACGTCTCAGTGCGTGAAGTGCGCGACAGGGCACAATGGTGCATGGAGCCAGGAGGGCAAAGGCCTTTGTGAATGCCAGGGAGCCCGCCACCGAAGACAGGCGCCCAGGAAGCGGGGAGGCGCCTGGGAGGCGGGGAGGCACCCGGCATGGCGGCATCTGGGCTCAGGCGGGCCCCATGCAGCGAGGCTGCCGGTGTAGACAGGCCAGCCCAGGCCAACCCACACAGCTCCTTTCCTGGGGGAGCCTGATGGGGAGGCCAACCCAGCCCAACTCTGACACTTCTGATAACAGAAGTGGGACCTCTAGAGCACAAAAGTAAAAAGGCCAGTGTAGGCCACCCAGCATACCCAGACACACGCACACGAGAAAGCTCACTCTATTTAAAGAGAGATCAAAAGAAAGGGTGACGGGGGAGTCTGATCCAAAGTTACTAAAAAGCAACACAGAGAACTTCCTTGGTGGCACAGAGGGTAAGAACCCACCTGCCGACGCAGGAGACGCAGGTCTGATTCCTGACTCAGGAAGACCTCAGATGCTGAGGGGTGACTGTGCCCGTTTGCCAACCAGAGCCTGTGCTCTGGAGCCTGGGGGCCACAGCTACTGAACCCGCGAGCTGCAAGTCTAGAAGCCCGCACACCGACAGCCTGTGCTCTGCACGCGGCAGCCAGAGTGGCCCACGCTCACCACAGCTAGAGAAGGCTCAGACACAGCAACGGGGACCCAGAGATGTCAGAAGCAAACTTAAAGATTAGTAAGTGCTGTGTTTTGTTTTGTTTAAGTGGAGCTCTCTTTAAAAAAATAAAGACAACACAGAGAATGAGTAAGTAAGAATCAGAACAGCCTCTATACCAGGACAGCATGCCAGAAAGACCTACTCCTGAAAATAAAAACTATTACCTATAATTCCAAAATTGTTTTAAAAATTAGGAACATTTAAAAAGCCAGGACAGGACCACCATAACCATGAATCAGTCACGAAGATTGAGGCCGACAGCAGAGAGCCACTGTCTCAGGTCATGTGACTGGTTAGTGGCACAGCCTCCAGGAGAGAGACCCACCTCAGCGACAATGGAGAGCCCAGACAGGACCACCCTGCTGTTAGCAGCACGTCGCACTGGCAGGAGAGGCCCCTGCCCAGACAAGGGGGAGTCACGGGGCTCAGCCAGCAGGCAACTGAGCCCCTGGCCCCTCAGCACGGTGAGGCACGGCTACAGAACGAGCCCGGTCTCCCGTGGAAGCCCTGGAATCTGCAGCGGGATGGGGAGGGCCAGCGTGACTCCTGGGCACCTTCAGTCTTTCTACCCGTTGTCTGTTCCCTGGGAAGTCCCAGAGACGATGACCGTCCCAAAGCAGTGGGCGCCCCTGCCACCAGGAACGTAGTCTCCACGAGCCATTCCCACCACAAGAAACCAGGGCTCCCCGGAGGAAAGGCAGGCTGCAGCCGGGGCTTCGCTGTCACAGCAGAGAGCAGGGTCACTCTCCGAAGCCCCGAGAGGGGCTTGTCACAAGGCTTGGAACCAGCCTGAGTAAGCGCCCAGAGGCCACGGATGGGGCAGGGCGACCATCAAGGAGGGTCAGAGCTGTAGCAGACTCCGAGACGGAGATGGTTTCAGCCCATCAATTCTTAGGGAAACACATACTTCACGCCTTCTTGGTTACTTGGAGGTGTCACAGAGTCAACACCTAACTCTGAGAGCTGGTAAGCAGAGGCAAGGGATCTAGCATTTATCCAGACTCGAGTGTGTCGATGTGGGGTAACTAAAGGGCTAACAGGACAGCGTCTCTTGAGAGGCGTCACGGCCAGAGCGCCTGTGCTCCAGGCTGGCCCGTGGCCTCGTCACTGTGTGCACACCCCAGAAAGGTGAATGCTCACACCTCCTCTCCCCTCCTCACCCCGTGAGGAGAGAACAAGACGCACAGCAAACAGAAGTGTGCGCCCGAGTCCGACCTGGGAGGCGAGACCCTGAGCTCCAGAAGGGAGGGTCTCCGGCCGGCTCTCAGAGAGGCCACGGCAGGCTCTGCAGAGCACACCCGTCCTGTGTGTGGCCGCGGCGGGAGGCCGGCACCGCCTCTCGCCGGCTCCTCTGAGCGCAGAGGACAGGCCCCGGGCCACCACGGCCCAGGAGAACACTCCCCCGGAGGCCCAGGGACACCTGGAACGAGAGGGGGCGCCTCACTCAGCTGTCTGTCGGCTCCCAGGAGGCCGAGGGTGTGCTTCCCTCTCCCCAGGTCCCCGGTCACCCCAGGCGGCTAAGCAGAGGAAGCCACAAGCTGCCCCGTCTGAGCTGCCCTGGAGCCCAGCACTGGCTCTGTTCCCGTCACAGAGGGGCTGCTGCCACACCTCAGACCTCAGCGGCTCACAGGAAGCTCTGCAGAGCGCAGTCCCTGCTCACACCACAGGGACCCACCAAAGGGGCAGCCTCGGCTCCCCTCCAGGGCAGAGGGCCAGGCAGACCTGTCTCAGCACAGGCCCTGGCCAAGGGCAGGCTGCTGTGCGGGGATGCCAGTGGGGGGCCGGGGGTGGCGGAGGGGGGGGTGCACGCTGCACTGGGCACCTCCCCAGGCTGGCCCCAGAGACCCGCACGCAGACATGAGCCCTCCCTGCCTGCCTCCGGAGGGAAGGCTGGAGGGGCCTGATGCTGCAGGAGCACGGGGGCGGCGACGTGGGCGGGGCCTTTCTGGGCATGGCTGGCCACCGGTGGAGCAGCAGGGAAAAGCGAGATGCTGAACGGGATGGAAGGAGGAACTACCCTGGGTCCAGCAGGCTCTGGGAACCTGTGAGGGGGGCGCCACGGGGACAGCTGGCCCCCCCCAGGACACACGTCAGGTCTCTACTGGGAGGGTTGCCAGGGGGTCACGTGAGGTCTTCTGGGACAGGAAGCACGCTGGAGCAAAGCCTGCCCAGAAACCCCAGTGGACACTGGCCCCCTGGCCTCACAATCAGATCAAGGGGCTCTAATGCCACCAGCCAGCGACCCAGAGCAGAGGCAGGGCCTGCAGACAGCAGCGCGGGGCGGCCTTCTCTTGTGAACGGCTTCAACCTAAACACTCCAGAATCAGCACAGACAAAAAGGAAGGATCTTACTGATTTTCATCAACAGAGGCTGCTTTCAAAATCCTTCTGTAAGAAACAGGCTGAGTCACTCATGCAGCCGATGTCTATATGGCGACCCATCTTGCTGAAGAAGGGACAGGCTACCCACTCCGGTGTTCTTGGGCTGTCCTGGTGGCTCAGCTGGTAAAGGATCTGCCCGCAGGCAGGAGACCTGGGTTCCATCCCTGGGTTGGGAAGATCCCCTGGAGAAGGGAAAGGCCACCCACTCCAGTATTCCGGCCTGGAGAACTCCAGGGATAGTCTATGGGGTTGTAAAGAGTCAGACACAGCTGAGCGCCCTCACGTCCCCATGGCCGNAGACCTGGGTTCCATCCCTGGGTTGGGAAGATCCCCTGGAGAAGGGAAAGGCCACCCACTCCAGTATTCCGGCCTGGAGAACTCCAGGGATAGTCTATGGGGTTGTAAAGAGTCAGACACAGCTGAGCGCCCTCACGTCCCCATGGCCGGTCTCCTGCCTCTGGCCCTGGAGCAGCAGCCTGGCTGCTCCCAGCAGCCTCTCCTCCTTGTCTTGCCCACAGTGCCCTGCGCCTCGACCTGAGTGGGGCTCCGGCCCGCGTCTCGGGAAGGCGGCGCCTGCACACGTGCGCGCTAAGGGTAAAGGGTGTCTGCCTTCACCCTCGGGGTGTCTCCCTGTGTGTGCCTGTCCACTTAGGTGAGGCCAGCACAGATGGGCGGTCTTGTGTCGTGGATGGCCCCTCGACCACAACCACGAGCAGCGCGGCCAGGCTCTCCCCAGGGGCCTGGGGCGCATCCTCACTGCCCGTTCCTCTGTTCTCTGATGGGGTCTGGACATGCCTCTGCTGGCGCCGCGTGCACCACGCCTCCCCCGGCGGTTGGCCTTTCCCCTCCTTGAGGGTCTCTGTGCACACACGCGGGCCACGTTTTCCCATCCATTCGCCCACCGATCCACACTGAAGACACTTCTGTATCTTGGCAACTGCAACTAGCGCTGCAGCGGACGTAGAGACGTCTACACGGACGTAGAGAACTCTCTTCAAGAAAGCGACACCCTTCAGATACACTCCCAACAGCGGGCTGCTGCAGCAGGCGCCAGTTCCATTCTGTTTCCTGAGGCCCCTCCACGCTGTTCTCCATGGTGGCTGTGCCAGCTGACATTCCCAGCCCTGCACAAAGCCTTCCTTTTCTCCACATCTGCACCAGCTCTTGAGACCTCTCGCCTTTTCTCGGATGACCATTCTGACGGGGGTGAGGTGCTATCTCGGTGTGGTTTTGACGCGTGCTTTCCGGACTGGCGACGCGGAGCATCTTTTCATGTGCCTGTCGGCTTCCGTGCATTTCCTTTGGGAAGTGTCTGTTTGGGCCTTCTGTGCGCCTTAGCTCACGGTGTGTTTTGGGTCTGAAGCCCGTGTCAGACGGGCGGCTTGCTGCCCTTCTCTCCCACCCCCAGGCTGTCTCTGCCTCTGCTGTGGCCTCTGCTGCAGCCCCCGCTGCTGCGCAGGCTCTGAGTTAATGTCGCCCCACTGATTTTTGCTGTTATTGCCTTTCTTTCTGGAGTCAAATGCAAAGAAAAAATCATCACCAAGACCAATGTCAACACACTGCCTACGTTTTCTTCTGCAAGTTTTAAGATTTCACGTGTTAGGTTCAAATATACAATCCACTTAAGTTCATTTCTGTCTGTGGCAAAAGACAACGGTCCAGCTTCATTCTTCTGCATGTGTGAGCTGTGTTCTCAGTAACATTTGTTAGGGAGACCACCTCTGCCCGTTGTATATTCTCGGCTCCCGTGTTGAAAAATTAACCGACCCCACACCCGGCTGAGCCCCGCCCCCGCCCCGGCTGTGCCTTCTGCTCACTTGACCTTCGTCTGTTTCTATGCCAGCACTGCAGTTTTGATTACTGCAGCTTTATAACACGGTTTCAGATCACTGCATGGGACACTGCCAGCTCTGTTCTTTTCACAATTGGTTTGGGGTCTTCTGTGTTTCCTTACAAATTCTACAGTCTTTTTTTATATTTTTGTGAAAATGCCACTGGAATTTTGATAGTGACTACACTGAATCTCTAGGCTGCTTTGGACAGTGTGGACATTTTAACCATATTAGTTCTTCCTATCCATGAACACAGAATATCTTTTATGTCTTCAACTTATTTAATTGATGTCTTACAGTTCTCAACATACAAACTTTTCACCTCCTTAGTTTATTCATAATTATCTTATTCTTTTCAATGTTATTGGAAATGGGATCATTTTCTTAATTTCTTTTTCTGGCCATGCCACGTACGTAGCATGCAGGGCCTTGGTTCCTCAACCAGGGCCTGGCCCCATGCTCCTTCAGTGGAAGCCCAGAGTCCAACCACTGGACTGCCAGGGGCAAGCACCTTTAAGAAGATGGCTGGGAAGCTCAATCCTTGCCCTCATTTGCGACTGGGCCCTGAAGCTGGAAGTCAAATATTCTAAACGCTGTGACCAGAAAGCTGCATAGGAGTTGGGCGGGCAGGTAGGAGGTTCTCCAAGCCAAGGAGCACAGGCAGGGCTTTCAGCGTCAGAGGCTCAGTGCGAGGGGCACCCACAGGTGAGGGTGGGGATGGAGGGAGGTGAGGACTCCATCCCTCAGACAAGGGTGTCCAGAAGGTCTTCTGGGCAGGAGTACAACACGGTCAGTACTCTGCTGGTTTGCAGAAGATGTGAACCAAAGATAAAGACATAAGCTCCCCAATTTCACCCATGGGTGCCTGGGTCTAGGAGGGCCTGACGCCCTGGAGCTGCGTCAGCCCAGGGAACCGTGGACCCACTCGGAGGGAGCCCAGGAAGTTGTGACCCTGGTGTGGTCACACCACCCACAGGTGCCTCCTGGGTCAGGTCTCTGGGGCAGGGCTGTGGGCCGTGCAAGCAGTCAGGACCCTGCCTGCTCCAGCACAGGCTCACAGAGGCCAGGATGCAGTCTCCAGCCCAGATGCCTCCAAACCTCATTTGAGGGTCATTTTATTGTTTTCATTAGAAATCAAGGGACCCAGACCTCTGAGAAAAACACAGAAAACTGCAGTCTACCTGTGAGCTGCTCCCGGTGGGGAGCCCGTGACCACCGCTGCCCTCCCAACTGCTGTGCTACGGGGGATCCTGTGACCCTGACTGCAGCCAATTAGCAGAAAGCTGGGGTAACCTTAACTCTAACCCATAGGCCCAGTGTCCCGATGCGCGCTGACGCCGTAAGGCCCACGGACGCTGGGCAAACACAGCTGCACACCAAGCCCTGCTCTCTCCTCCCTCCCTGCTGGGCAGGCGTGCTCACCACACCCTCGCAGCAGAGCCTGCTCCTGCAACGCAGCCCACCGCTGCAGGCACGGCAGGAAGAGACGTCAGGACGTGACACCCTACCCATGAGGAGCCACGGCCCCCAGGGGGAGGCGGCAGGGCCAGACTAAGGCCTGCAGACCCGAGAGAACAGCCATGGCCACGCAGCTGGTGGCAGAGAAAGGGCCTCTGAGCACCATGTGCAGGGCCGGCCACGCTGGCCCCAGGTCAGCCCTGTGCCCACAGGTCCTGGCTGTGCGGACAGGAGCAGGCTGACGGCAGACCCCGTCAAGCCCCTGCTGCTCCGTCCTGACCTGAAAGGGTCCACGCGGGCCCCACGAGCACGCCTGCACCCCAGGGGGGCTCCAGCTGGGACAGCAGCTGGACCTGCCTCAGCCCCCAAGCAGGAGCCGAGTAGGGGGCGGGGGCCCTGGGCTGGCCTGTGCACGCCCCTGCCCCCAACCGTGTAGACGGCCACGCGGGCCCGGACGGCCCCAGCTCGATGGCTGGGCAGGGCCCGGGACGGCGCGTGAGCAGACGTGAGCTCCACAGGCTCCACGGCAGGTGGCGGGCTGCGCCTTACATGGTGCCACCTCACAGGAGAGTGGCCGTCTGCTGTGAACCGGGGCCCGCAAACCACCAACGCTCCCACCTACACCCACACGTCCAATGAGGAGGCAACGCCCGAGAAGAAATGACACAGAGGACGCCAACGTCACGGCCGCGCACAAGCCAGGGTCCTTCCTGCCTGGCGGGGCTGACAATCGTACATTAAACCCGGCTGCCAGGGTCCATGGGTCCTTCCTGCCTGGCGGGGCTGACAAGCGTACATGAAACCTGGCTACACTCGGCTGGCCTGGAAGGAAGTGCACAAAAGCCAGCAAGGTCACAACAAGAGGACACGTTTATTTTTGTATGAATTATAAATGCCAGAGCTCTCAGAACTCAGCTGACCCCAGCACTTCTTCAGCCAAAAAGGTAGGAGGCCTTCCCGCAGGAACAAGAGAATGTGCTTGAAAACAAGGGCTTCCATCACAAAGCATTTCCAACCCCTGCTGCAAGCCCACGTCCGGAGAAGCGCCTAGGCCTCCGCCACAACAGCACAGAGCTGTGCGGGACACTCTGCAGACAGCACCCCCAGATCCGGGCCTCTGCACAGGGCCACACAGACACAGCCCGATGTCCGCTTCCTGGAGGCGGGAGCGGGCCGGGCGGGGGGGCAGGGACAGCCTGTAATGACAGGCGGGACCCACAGGACCTCCGCTGAGTGCCCCGGCACTTTCAGAGCTTGGTGGGCGTGAGCCCGTCCATGTCCGTGAAGCTAGGAAACATGACTGCGGCCAGAGAACACCTGCCACAGAGCAGGCGCCTTGCAGAAAACTCCTCCCAGCCAGAGCCAGTCTGCAGGGCTGGGGCTGGAGCCTCCCCATTGGGTGCCAGGGCTTGGGGAGCAGCCGTGACTGACCCCGAGCTGACCTGACCTGCGGATGGCATGGGCGGGGTGTGGAAGCGAGCCCCCCTCCTGGCATCTCTCCTGGGACCGGAGCCCATGGGGCCAACCTCCTCAGGCCAGCTGCCCTGGTGCCCGCCTGCTGCTGGGCTGCGGGCGTGAGGCTCCTGTGCTCCAGGGGAGAAAAGCACCCAGAAGGGAGGCCACACGCTCCCCCCAGCCACCAGAGGCATGCCTCCTCTCGGGGGAGGGACAGAGCCCTGTCCTGGGAAAGAGCTGCGGAACCGCCCTCATCCCCCCCACCCCCGTCCCGGGGATGCTCAGGAAGATGGGCAGCCCCAGCCCTGCGCGCCCTGGACACCACGCTGCTGGCTGGACAAGGGAGGATGTCCACGACGCCAACCGCCCTACACTCCCAGCAAGAAGGTCCTCCGAGAGGACATGGTCCTCCGAGAGAGTCATCCCGCGCCCGGGGCAGCAACCGAGATGAGGGAGAGGCAGAGCAGCCCGGGGCAGCCATGGCCTGCATTTTCTTCTGTTGAGTCCTTCTTTGTTCACTCACCACCTTCATAAGCTAAGAGACCAAAGGACAGAGGACCAGGAAGCAGGCAGGGGTGCCCAGTCTCTCCCCTGGGACAGCGCAGCCCTGCCTCCCGCCGTTGCTCCCAACACCCAGGAGGAGCCGGGCACTGCGCGAGCTCACCTGGAGGACCACACTGGCCCAGGCTCTCCATGTGCCTTGCCCCTGCCGTCTTCCCCACGGCCCCAGGGCCCACGTGCGCCTGGACTGGGAGCCACACTCTGTGAGGGCAGTGAGAATGGAATTCCTTTCCCGACAGAATCAACTAAACAGCACGCACAGTCCCAACACAGTGTGTGTGTGTACACGTGCGCACACAGCCAGGAGGGAGAGGGCAGGGTATGAGCTCTGGCCTATCCCTAGGCCCTGCCGGGGCTGCAGCCCACAGACGCACACCCGGCCCCCCGGCTCCCTCGGCCTGGACACACGCACAGGCAGCTGCGCCTCGGGTTCGCTGCTCGGGCTCCCGCACGGCCGCCGCCCCTCTTGGCAGCAGAGCCTGCACCCGGGGAGACACAAAGTTGGGCAGGCCGAGGAGACAGCGCCCTGGGCTGGGAGCTGGCACCTCCCAGTCCCTGTCTCTGTTCCTCCCTGTCTCTTTAAGAAAAGTCCTATTCATCCGAACACTTGGGATCAGATCCCCTTAACGACACTGGGCTGGCCAGGACCACGCGTTTCTGTGATGACCAGGCTAAATCTGTTATAGCTTGGCTGGGAAGTTCCGATTCATCTCCGTATCCTTCAGACACTGCACCTTCAGATTTCTCTTTATTTGGTCGTTAAAACTTCTGCAAATGGAAAACATTCAGTTCCCTGGCAGACTGTGAAAAGGCACGCGCAACAGTTCTTTGCTCAAAAAGACACAGAAGGTTTAGAAAGATGAAATCGGGAAGTCATCTTGCTCCACTACCTGAAAGATGGCAGGAGGCGGTGGAACAAAATGGTTCAATAAAGTTCTGGGTGAAAATTAAATACACCTGAGAGGGAAAAAAAATAAAAATAAATAAAACTGTGTTTTCTTTTTAGTATTTAAAAACTGAAGGAACTTCTTGGCCAACATAATAGCAAGGCTTCACCTCAGTCATAAGCAGCCAGACGGCTCTGCAAAGAGCAGGCCCGCAAGTGACTACAGAGGCCCCCGTGCCCACCCCAGCCAGGGACGGTCTTACTGCTGCCTCCAAGGCCGACGCAGGACAATCAGCACCTTCCCCACCCGTGCCAAGCAGCACTCCTGCCCACCGANCATATTTGTACATTTCAAAATGAACACCTGGGTTTTCTTTTACTTTTTCCAAGTATATTAGACTTACTTCAACTATATACTTTAAAGTGATAATAATCTTTATGCTTGATGCCAGCATCAATTTGATCATTCAGAGTCTAAACAATTCAATTATTATTTTCAAGTATTTATGTCTTTATCTCTTATCTCCAAGTTTGATTCCTTCATGTTTTGGAATGGTGTTCAAGTAAGAAGTAAACACGTTACTCAATATGTAAACTTTTACATGGCTTTACTGGGCAAAGTCTCAGGATTATACTTGACAGGGGTCTGCTTTGTAATCAAAGACAATATTTTCTGAACTGAATCAGTCATTTAGAAATTGAGAAAACAAAAGCAAATGTGATTCAAGGGGGGAAAAAGTCATACTGCTCTTTGATGCCCTGTTTAAGCCCTGTTTTTCATTTGACCCTCCAATGTCATCTTTGTAGGTTGGGTTATCATTGAAAGAACAGAACAAAACCAATTCGGTGTGGTACCCCGTGTTCTCTATACACTGTCTCGCTTAAATCTCCTGTGTTAAGAGGAAAAGATTGTTACCTCTCCTTTACAGATGAAGAATGAAACCCAGAGGGAAAAGGGACTTGCCTAAAATTACATAGTTCATGTATCTGGGGAATGTAATGTGTATCTTGGGCTTTCATCTTTGCCTCCTGTTTTGGTGATCTAATTCAGGTCTCATGGCTTAAGTGCCATTTGTATGTCAACAACTCCCAAATATATACCGATATAGAGACAGAGAGAGAGACACACACAGATATAGCAAGCCTGGATCTCTTCCCGGACTCTGGATTCTTTGTACCACAGCCCAAAAGACATCTCTACTTGAATTCCTAAAAGACTAAGTTCAATACATCCAAAACTGAACTCCTGAAATTCATCTCTCAAAACCCGTTCCACCCTAGGTCTTCTCCATCACAGGCGATGCCAAATTCATCCTTCCAATTTCTAATGCCAAAAATCTTACTAAAGTTATCCTGTACCCAATTCTTCTCCTGGAAACTACTTTTAATCCACAAACAAACCCTATAGGGTCTATTGTCAAAGTATTTCCAGAGTTCAACCTTTTTTTTAAAAAAACCACTTCCATATCACTAGACATTATTTACCTAGATAGTTGCAAATAGTGGTGTAACTGGTCTCCCCACTTAAAAACTTGTTTTCCCTATATTCTATTACTGACACCACAAGCAGAATTATCCTTTTTTATTATTTTATTTATTTAATTTTTGGCTACACTGGGTCTTCGTTGCTGCACATGGGGCTACTCTCTAGGTGACGTGTGTAGGCTTCTCACTGCAGTGGCTTCGCCTGTTGTGGAGCACAAGCTCTTGGGCACTTGTGGCACACAGGCTTAGTTGCCCCTCAGTATATGAAATCTTCCCAGACTAGGGATCAAATCCAAGTTCCCTGTAGGATNTTTGGCTACACTGGGTCTTCGTTGCTGCACATGGGGCTACTCTCTAGGTGACGTGTGTAGGCTTCTCACTGCAGTGGCTTCACCTGTTGTGGAGCACAAGCTCTTGGGCACTTGTGGCACACAGGCTTAGTTGCCCCTCAGTATATGAAATCTTCCCAGACTAGGGATCAAATCCATGTTCCCTGTAGGATTCTTAGCCACTGGACTACCAGGGAAGTCCCAGAATTAGCCTTTTGAATTGTCAGATGACATCACTCTTCTAGTCACCATCTTTCAACCAGCTCATCTTAACCAGAGTAAAACCTAATGTCCTTACCAGGGCTGTAAAGTCCTACATGATCTGCACCACTTCCCTTATTTATGACCTTACCTCTGACTTTTTTCTTCCTCCCCCTTAGCAACTCCTGCCTTAGTTGCTTCTTTCGTGTTCACACCTGTCAACTGCAAGAATTTTGCACTACTGTTCTCTCCACCTAAAGAGATCTTCTTTCAAGTCTTTTCCAAATACCACCATCTTAGAGAGATGTATTCTGATCATCTGATTTGGAACTGAAATGATACGTTCTCTCCTCAAAGTTCCCCACACGCCTTCTCTCCATGGTACTTATTATCTCTGAACACACTATACAAATAATTTATCCATCTTATTTACAGTCTGTCTCCCCAAAAGTAGGATTTAGCTCCATGGGCTCAGGGATTCTCTTTGGTATAGTCCACTATTGTAGCCCAAGATCCTAGAACTGAGCTTATTACAAATGCCAGAAAGACTTTTCACAAATGATCAAGATAGATGCATGCCCATACATGGAAATTAATGTCAAGATTTGAATCATGAAAAAAAAAATCTCTACAAAAGCTTAAGGAATGAAATAAAAGATAAAGGGTTGAAGTCACCTAAAATATTCAGTCTATCAAACTGCTAGTGAAAAGTATAACACACTTTCTGAGAAAGAAAGTCAATATCTGCCCAGAAAAAGCTGAGTTAAGAATGAAAGGGAATGAACATTTATTGAGCTCATCCTACATCAACATATCAGGCACTTAGCAACAAACTGATGCCCAAAGAGGTTAGTTAACTGAGACCATAAAATGACCAGAAAAGAGAGAATGGGTTAGAAACCACGTCTATCTTATTCTAAAGCTCACTCATGCAATGCAGAAAGCAATACCTTCTAGAATCCTGCTATAAGTCTCAGCAAAAGTTTTTGGAGTCAAATATAACTGGATTAAAAAAAAATAGGATTGTCATACCATACTATCCATAGGTACAAAAAGCACCAGGCCCTTGTGTGAATTACCTACTTAAAGACCTCGATAACTGGCAATCTCTTACTCTCCTTACGAGACTGAATTCAGGTGCCCTCTTTATCACAGCATCGCCGATCATCACCAGATAACATTTACAACCCTAAATGTTACCAGCAGAGGTTGAGAGGAAGTCTTCCTATAGCATGGCAACAAACCATGGGGGTAGGGAGGAGGTATCAGAGTGGCTCATCAGTCTTCCAAACTTTTACTGAGCACTCACGAGACTAAGCTCTCAATCTGCTTGATATTAGGAATATCAAGCTAAATGCCACATGGCCTCCTGTCTTAATCGTTCTGGCTGCTATAACAAAATATCATAGAGTGGGTGGTTTATTAGAAGAAATTTCTCACAGTCTGGAAGCCGGAAATTTGAGATCAGAGCACCAGATTTGTTCTATGAGGGCCCTCTTCTAGGTCACAGATTTTCTCCTTTTATCCTCACAAGGCAAAGGGGTCAAGGGAACTCTATGAAACGTCTTTTAAAAAGGCACTAATTGCAGTCATGAGGTCTCCAATTCCATAACAACCACCTCCCATATACCCCACTTCCTAATATTACCTCACAGGGCACTGGGATTTCAGCACAGGAATTTGGGAAAGACACAAACATTCGGACCATAGCACCTCCCTTTCATGGAGTTTAGATAGAGTGAAGGAGACAGACAGAAACGGTTTGCAACAGCATGCTTGCATGGAGCAGGGCAGAACAGGAATCAGAGGCAATAAAATACCCAAAGTTAGGGCAGGCAAGGTGATGGGGAAATGAGAAGCATGTATCATAACACAGATGATGAGTTGGCTTGAGCGGGTGCTAAGAGCAGGTAGCAGAACCTCAGTCTCTCAGGCAAGGCTCAAGGGCCCATCTCTGTCACAGTTGTTCTTCACAAGGCAGATATCCATTCACCAGCTGAGGAACAACAAAATCAGAATGGGACATCAGAGTGAAGCAGAAGGCCAATGATCACTAATGTGTTACATCCTCAAATTCCAGAGCCTTTGAAGAACCTAGTTTATGTCATTGTGTTCTCAGGCAGTAAGGCAGTATCTTACCACAGTTAGAGTACTAGCTATTGCTTCACTGACATTAGCTTTGGGAAAGAACTGCAGAGGCTAGGAATTAGGAAAGGTGAACAGGGATAAGGGTAAAAAAATAACTTTTGCTTTCATTAGACTTCTAAGCATCTGTTTGCAAACTTGCCAAATCATAAGCAACTGCAAGAAAAAAATTCTTTATTTGGCAAAAGATTATAAAATATTCAAAATATACAAATAATATTCATAATGTTTCTTGAAAGAAAATTACATATGCTAATGATAAAGAAGAAAAGGACAGAGGATGGGAAGAATGTGGACATGACCAAGCCTAGGGTAAAAAAGAATAGGAGAAGAATGACAGGGGGTGTTCTTGCCTGGAGAATCCCAGGGATGGGAAAGCCTGGTGGGCTGCCATCTATGGGGTCGCACAGAGTTGGA
>SJYA01008342.1:5297-16664 GCA_006410615.1 Neotragus moschatus
CCTGGATCGGAGGGAAGCGAGAAGAGCCGTGCGCTGTGACCCGATCCCCGCCCCCTCCCCCGGGCAGTGGCCAAAGGAGGCTCAGACAAAGAGCCTGTTTTTAAATAAGAATGGTTATCTGGTACCTAAAAGGTGAAGGCCAGCCCTGGACTCATCGGACCTGAACATGGGCTTGTGTAGAAGGGACTGGACGGTGGTGCATGCCCTGGGGCTGGGTCACAGGAGATGTGTATAAGAGACAGGTACTGCTCTCAAATGAACAGCAGGAATCCTTCAGAAATGGACACTTGAAAAAAAAAGGAAAACCAGTTCGTGCAAATCAGAAAGGAAAAAGAAGGAAAAAGACACAATAGTAAAATGGGCAAAAGGCCTAGATTATACAGAGTTTAAAAGCATACACAGGCGGGAGGGAATTCATGAGTTAGCAAGAATCAGGTTTTCAGCTTATCAAACAGGCAAACGTTTTGTTGGTTAAAGCAATAAGTATCCAATGCTGGCAAAGTTGTCCAAATACTTATTTATACCAGGCGTGGCAAAGACATTTCTTTGCAAATATGAACTGCTCCGTCTGTCTGATCTGGAGTGTTGAGAAAGGCTGTGGGCCAGTCTTCAGGTTCAGGGCCTGCGTGTCTGATGAGCTATGCACATCCCAGTCCACCCTTCTCCAGCCCTGCCCTTAGCTGGCAGCTGTGAGTGCTGCCCCGTGGGAAACAAATTCTGCACTATCTTTTGAGAACCACAGAAATGCTTTTCACGTCTCATCTGGTAATACCACTTTTTGGAAATCTATCTTAAGCAAGCAACTACAAATACAATGCTCTATGATCTGTTAACTGAACCTTTACATCACTGTCATTTTTAAATTGTCATTACAAATTAGTGAGAAAAAGAGAACTTTAAATGTGTAATTACATGAAAAATGTTTACTCAAAGAAAAAAATTTTTTCTCAGGACAGTGAATACTAAAATATGGTTAAGATGTGGCTGTATCTGATGTATGGCTGTGGTTTATAATTCTATGGTTTTTCAGCTACCACTAAGAGAACTTCAAGCACCCCGAGTGCCTACTATGTACCAGGCACTGTTAGACTCTGTTGCACAGACAAGCTCCAGGCCTTTCAAGAGCTCCAAGGGGAGGCGCTGTCACCGCGTTCCCTAAGGAGGTGAGGTTAATCAGCTTCTGAGGAGGGGCTGGCTCTGGCTTCAGGTCTGCCTGGTTCCAAAGCCTAGGCTCCCCCTGCCCTGCCACGGGGCTCCTCAGCCAGTGAACACAGCATGGTCCTGGGTGTGTGCTCTGATGAGAGCACCCCGGGGGGTAGTCTGTTAGCCTGCTGTGCTTCTCAAATTTTATTTAATATGCTTAATACTGTTTAATGAGGAACATAAACCTAACACAACTGGTAAAATGAGGTTCTGAACAAACTACTTCATCTGTGGATCTTTCCAGGCCTGACATCAGGCCTCTTATTCCCTAAGGGGGCTTAAGAGTGCAAATCCTTCATGGAGAAAGTGGGTATAGGGGAGAGTTGTGTAGTTCAGTTGCTCACAAGAGAAAAAAAAAATCTAAAAATCTTTTAGACCTTGAGGAGAGAAGGCCAGGAGTGCTTCCAAAGCTTTCAAGATACATACACCTTTTGGCCCAGAAAGTCTATGCTGAGAGCTTCTCCTTGGGGAGCACAACCGCATGCAAAGACATCAGAGCAAGTTGCTGATTCCAAGATTCAGGAGGCAACGGGGAAGCAATGCACACACGAGAGGTGAGTTTCGGGTGCACAGCAAGGGAGTGAGCACTCTCACGCATTACCGAACAGTCACCACAGTGAGCCCAGTCACCACCTGCCACCGCAGGGCTGTCACAGTATTACTATGTTCCCTATTTGTACGTTACATTCCTGTGACTTACTTCATAGCTGGAAGTTTGTACTTCTTAATCCTCTGCACCTTTCCAGTCTATCACCCCATCCTCATATAATATACTATGTTAATTATAACAAAATAGAAACAAATTTTTTTTTGCTTTTAAAAAAAATTTATTTAATCAAATTTTTAAAAGGCTCACAATGGAATAAAAAAAGAGAGATAAAGAACAGTATCCCCAGTTTCCAACCCTAGAAGTCTAGTGAAATAAACTAGGCCACATCTATGCAACCAAGTATCAGGCAGTCCCGAAAGATGAAACTGGGGGATATACTTAGGAATGTAGGAAGATATTCACGAAATATCAGAAGAAAAATTGCAACTTTTAAAATAGTATGTATTTTATTTAAAAATCTATATAAACCTATACACAGGAAAAAAATGTCTGAACAGTGTATACCTCTCCAGCAGCAAGTATATCTAAGACAGGAAAATACAAATATTAAAAAACAAAAAACCAAAACCTCAAAGATGCAAGTAGTTTCTAATTGTCTTCAACGGATATGTAGTACTTGCATAATCAAAGAAAGCTTAAAACATGAGTGTTTCTAAACTTAAAAAATATTAACCTCAGTGTAAGGGCAGTGCCCAAACTGTCTGAAGTAGTAGGAAGTGGTTGGGAAAAGCCAGGAAGAGTAGCACCGTCCTTGGGGCCACTAGAAGAGCTGTAGGAAAAGCAGCAAGGGGAGAGAGAGCAGGCTGAGGCACCTGCCACCACAGGCAGCTCGAGTTCAGCTTGTGAAGTGTGGAGGCACTGGCTTCTGCACACTCCACAAATTCCCTCTAGTCCAGGGATGACCGGCAGAGTTAATGACGTCACCGCTGCCATCTGTGGTATGAGAGAAGCATTGGAACAGAGTCGAGTCTGATGCTCCCTGGCTTTCTAGAGTTAAGGCCTCTTAAGAAGCCTTGGCCCAGGGCCCTCAACAAATGGTCCACAGCAGACCCCCTCAAGGAGCCTCTATCACCTCTTAATCCCAATTTCTAAAGACCAGGATGGAGTCGTGGAGGGAGGCACATAAAGAAAAGTCTAGAAGAGGTGGTGAAGAAGGAACATGCAGATGGATCGTGAGGAGTCCACAGACGGTGAAAACTCTGAAACCTTCCTGCCTGTGAGTGGTGCAGTGGCTTGGAGAATGGCTTCAAGAGCCTGCACCTTTGGGAAGGGCAAAAAGCTTGATGGGATATGATATAAAGTACACAAAACCACCTATGAGGTATTCTTGCCAAAGCAGCTGAAAATGAATCAAATGAATCAAATTAAAGTCTCCAGAGTTCAGCGTTAACTTCCACTTATAGACAATACAGAGAGAGGGATAAGTTAAGGAAACCACAGGAAGCAAACGGACACATTTAGGAGCGGGGACATTCCACAGGACAGCTGACCCTGTTTCTGCCAGCACTACCTGCGTAATCACACAGAGCTTTAAAAGAGAAAATGAGAGCTAGAATGATGACTGCCAACAGTCATCACTGATGGGGCGGGACGGGGAGTGACTGTTTAATGGATGCGGAATTTGAGTTTTTCAAGATGAAAACGTCCTGAGTATCCACTGCACAATGACGTGATTCCACTAAACGCGACTGTACACTTAAAAATGTTTGAGATGGTTAATTTTATGTCATGTATTTATCAGAATTAAAAAATAGATTAAAAAATGAGTGCTTCTAAATTTAAAAAGTTAAACCTTAATATAAAGAATATAAAACCTGTTAGCTATATTAGGAATTGGGTGGAGAGAGGGGAGAAATATATTTCTACACTATTCTTGGGGTCACACAAGGCATGAAGAAAAAGTGAGAGGAGACTGATTTAGATGAAGAGAAACTCGAAATCAGACAACCAAACGCAATCAATGGCACACATTTGGATCCAGATTCAAACAAGCCAGCTATCAAAGGACATCTCGGAAATGACTAGGAAAATTGGCTTGTGGTCTGGGTAAGACACTTTGAGTTGATCTGAAATCTTCCTTTTCAGGGAGATACACTGAAGTTGAAAAAAAGAGAGATGACACAATTGAAACAAAGTGTGCTGAGCAAACAATGACTGAGGTAGTATGCAGATTCAGCAAAGACGGCGAAGGAAGAAACGGAACGGCAGACTGACAAGGGCGTAAGTAAAGCTATGATCCCGGGGAAAGAAGCAGACTTCACAAGGTAGGGGTGAGGTAGAAGTCACCATAAAGAAATGACAGGGTTTTCCTGGAGTTGAACGGAGAGATTAAGGAAAAATTACAACTGTTCAGAAAAGGATGGCGTCTTGCTGAAAAGGCACAGGAGCCAACATGAAAGGACCCCCAGTGGCCAGAGCTGGAACAATCCTAACGTAAGTAATGGTCGTGCTGAACTACAGCCCATGCTGCAAACCCACCCTGATATAAATAAATTACTGAGTAAAAATATAGGGAAGCAACTTTTCCTCACAGAATTCTCATTACTAAATGTAGAAGAGACAAGGAAAATTAAAAATCACCATTGTAGTATGACAGAGTAAAAATGTCTGTGGGTAAAATGCACTTGCTAGATGCTAGAATTCAGTAGGTAAAAGTTTGAGGAGAAACTGGAAGCTCTCCTCAAAGTTTCTCCTGAGAGATATTTAAAAATTACAAAGAGAAACAAGTAAAGGTTAATTAACAACAGCAACAATAAGCCACACTGACATTATGTTCCTTTGAGGTAGCAGTGGCAGGATCAGAAACACATCTACAGTGGGTGGGAGGGTGGCCCGTGGGAGGAAACAGGGCCCGTCAGTGCAGGCTGTCTCACCGGGCCCTCGGGAAACGAGGAGAGGGGCTGGGAGGGAGCGCTCAAGTGGGGCAAGTGCTCGTTTGGCTGCGGCAGGTCCTAATGAGTCATGCCTGTTTTTAATTTCACGACTCTGGAGCCACACACCATAAATCAGAAATGGCAGGATGAGAAAAAGCAAGGCAGTGAGTAATGACAGACACAGCCCACCCTGCCAGGCAAGGAGTCGGATTCTGAGACACCGGGTCCACCTGGGTCCCATGTCTTTGTATCTGACCATCATTCAAGTCAGTGATGCAAAACCTTTACATCAGAACAGAATGGTAAGAAAGGGGTTTTTAGTGCAATCCATGGCTAATACTTTTGAGTGAAGTATGCCCAGAGGAGAAGTAAGACTTTAGGTGAAGCTGGCTGTGCTGACGATGCCAGAGTCCAACAACTCCTTCCTTTTTCAAAAATACAAAACCTCAAACCCTCAAATATAAAATTACAAAAAATTCTACTTGATCAGTAGCAGATTTACAATCTACAAGACCAATTATAAGAAAGTGTTTAGCAAAAATATACTTCCCTGATCAGTGTCCCCAAAATTCATCTAATCCTAAATTGTAAGAGAAATGGCTATCAGAACTTCACTTTAACAATCGTTTTGATCCCCTAATACTACAAGTGTTCCCATCCGATTTAACCTGAAATAACACTGAAATTACTAAGAAGGAAGGTGGCTTCAGTCGGTACAGCTATTACTTCTCTTCAGAGAGGCTGTGACAGGAACAAAACAAAGCTGGGCTGGGCGTGAAGACAACTGTCTTATGGGCTCAAAAGCAGACGGCTGAGCCAAACCAGCTGGGTCCAGTTCCTGCCCCAGCACCTAAAACCCAAGCCAAATCAAATGACAGCCTGGAGTTTCAAGCTTGCTCTATCTGTAAATGTGAAATAAACGGCATCAAACTAGGTGCAGTGCAGCTTTCCTTAAAAGATCAAATAGTACACATGGCAATGCTTTCAAAATTACAAACCACCATGTAAACACGTTACCAATTACTTCAGCTTTGTGGACTGATCACCACAGGGACACCTCAAAAACCTTTTTATGATGCCCTCTGCTGATGCATCCCATGTGGTAAAGATATTGTATGTCAACGCTCCTGTAAAAATTCAGGCCACAGAGTTCCTGTCTGGAGCCCACCTGCCAGTCACAAATTTTTTGTCAGGATATCAAAATCGAGGTTCTCCGTTCTACGGACACTACCAGAGAAGGGCAAAATCTATCGGCTTCTGCTTCAGTGACTGACACACGTACTGTCCGTCTGCAAAAAGATTGTTCTATCCCCTTGCAGCCTCTTGCTGTTTTCTGACTACACCATGACACATTTTCAAGTTGTTAACGAGCTGGGTGGGCGGGTGGAAGACCATCTTACATTCAGAGCACTCGACAGGTCTCTCTCTAGGATAAAGCCTACGATGCTGAGAATGTTCTGACGGGAGGTCTTTCAACAGTGACGGCACTCAAGGGGCTCCTCCTGGGAATGGAGCTGGTAATGCTGAGTGAGGCAGGATGGCTGGCTGAAACACTTCCCACACAGCTGGCACTGGTAAGGCCTCGCCTGAGCGTGAATCCTGTAGTGCTGCATGAGGTATGAGCTCTGGCGGAACCTTCTGCCACAGTCGCAGCACTGACAGGCTCTCTCTCCAACGGAGTCGTGCTGCCGCTTATATCGAATCAAATACATCTTGTTTCGGGGTAGCTCAAGCGGCAGGGCTATTGCTGCTCCATGGGCTTTGAGATGCTGGAAAAGATGCGCAGCCTGGATAAAAGCTTTGCCGCACTGGAAACACTCGTGATAGTCTTGACTCTGAATTCTCATGCAGCCATAGACATCTGCACGCTGGGTCAAGGACTTTCCATCTGAATGAGTCTTCTGATGTCTGGTGAGGTGTGGCATGAGGTAGAAGGCTTCCCCACACTGTTTACATACAAAGGGCTTCTTTCCCGTATGGATCTGCTGGTGTTTCTCTCGGCCTTGTCGGGTACTAAAATTTCTTTCGCAAAATTCACACCTGTAGCGTTTGTTCTCTTGGAGGAAAAACAAGTTGTGGGCCAGCTGGGACCTGGTGCAGATTCCAATAGTATGCTCCTGGGGATCCTTTCCAGGAAGACTCTCCGATGGTTTGTTAAGTTCCGAGCTTTTCTCTAGTTGATCACCCTCGTGGCTTCCTTCCTGAGTAGGGGTCTTGGGGTCACTCATTTCTGTGGGACTCAAAACTTCCACTGGCTTGACCTGTTGCGACTCCAGAGGATCATCAGCAGACTCTCCCGTGTGGGTACACCAGGGGTCACCTGCCTCCAAATCCGCTATTCCTGCCCCCGAGGATGATTTTTCTACAGGCAGGCTTTGCTCTGGAGTTAGATCACTGGTTTCTGATTCTTCCTCCCAATCTAAAAGAAATGTAAAAGGTCCTCTGCTATTTTTACTCAGAGAGAAGCATCATCATAACAGAAACGGAAGAAAGAGACCAAAAACTACACAGTAGTTAGTACAGAGGCTTGAGTTTTTTGGGAACCTAAGGAGAGAGTGGGAGAAGGATGGAGAAGAGAGTGAGCAGGGACTGGGGGAGGGGGAGGCGGGTGAGGGGGAGGCGGAGGAGACCACCTAGGAGGACTGAGCACTGACGAGGACGCCAGCGACACCGACAGGNATCTAATCCTAAATTGTAAGAGAAATGGCTATCAGAACTTCACTTTAACAATCGTTTTGATCCCCTAATACTACAAGTGTTCCCATCCGATTTAACCTGAAATAACACTGAAATTACTAAGAAGGAAGGTGGCTTCAGTCGGTACAGCTATTACTTCTCTTCAGAGAGGCTGTGACAGGAACAAAACAAAGCTGGGCTGGGCGTGAAGACAACTGTCTTATGGGCTCAAAAGCAGACGGCTGAGCCAAACCAGCTGGGTCCAGTTCCTGCCCCAGCACCTAAAACCCAAGCCAAATCAAATGACAGCCTGGAGTTTCAAGCTTGCTCTATCTGTAAATGTGAAATAAACGGCATCAAACTAGGTGCAGTGCAGCTTTCCTTAAAAGATCAAATAGTACACATGGCAATGCTTTCAAAATTACAAACCACCATGTAAACACGTTACCAATTACTTCAGCTTTGTGGACTGATCACCACAGGGACACCTCAAAAACCTTTTTATGATGCCCTCTGCTGATGCATCCCATGTGGTAAAGATATTGTATGTCAACGCTCCTGTAAAAATTCAGGCCACAGAGTTCCTGTCTGGAGCCCACCTGCCAGTCACAAATTTTTTGTCAGGATATCAAAATCGAGGTTCTCCGTTCTACGGACACTACCAGAGAAGGGCAAAATCTATCGGCTTCTGCTTCAGTGACTGACACACGTACTGTCCGTCTGCAAAAAGATTGTTCTATCCCCTTGCAGCCTCTTGCTGTTTTCTGACTACACCATGACACATTTTCAAGTTGTTAACGAGCTGGGTGGGCGGGTGGAAGACCATCTTACATTCAGAGCACTCGACAGGTCTCTCTCTAGGATAAAGCCTACGATGCTGAGAATGTTCTGACGGGAGGTCTTTCAACAGTGACGGCACTCAAGGGGCTCCTCCTGGGAATGGAGCTGGTAATGCTGAGTGAGGCAGGATGGCTGGCTGAAACACTTCCCACACAGCTGGCACTGGTAAGGCCTCGCCTGAGCGTGAATCCTGTAGTGCTGCATGAGGTATGAGCTCTGGCGGAACCTTCTGCCACAGTCGCAGCACTGACAGGCTCTCTCTCCAACGGAGTCGTGCTGCCGCTTATATCGAATCAAATACATCTTGTTTCGGGGTAGCTCAAGCGGCAGGGCTATTGCTGCTCCATGGGCTTTGAGATGCTGGAAAAGATGCGCAGCCTGGATAAAAGCTTTGCCGCACTGGAAACACTCGTGATAGTCTTGACTCTGAATTCTCATGCAGCCATAGACATCTGCACGCTGGGTCAAGGACTTTCCATCTGAATGAGTCTTCTGATGTCTGGTGAGGTGTGGCATGAGGTAGAAGGCTTCCCCACACTGTTTACATACAAAGGGCTTCTTTCCCGTATGGATCTGCTGGTGTTTCTCTCGGCCTTGTCGGGTACTAAAATTTCTTTCGCAAAATTCACACCTGTAGCGTTTGTTCTCTTGGAGGAAAAACAAGTTGTGGGCCAGCTGGGACCTGGTGCAGATTCCAATAGTATGCTCCTGGGGATCCTTTCCAGGAAGACTCTCCGATGGTTTGTTAAGTTCCGAGCTTTTCTCTAGTTGATCACCCTCGTGGCTTCCTTCCTGAGTAGGGGTCTTGGGGTCACTCATTTCTGTGGGACTCAAAACTTCCACTGGCTTGACCTGTTGCGACTCCAGAGGATCATCAGCAGACTCTCCCGTGTGGGTACACCAGGGGTCACCTGCCTCCAAATCCGCTATTCCTGCCCCCGAGGATGATTTTTCTACAGGCAGGCTTTGCTCTGGAGTTAGATCACTGGTTTCTGATTCTTCCTCCCAATCTAAAAGAAATGTAAAAGGTCCTCTGCTATTTTTACTCAGAGAGAAGCATCATCATAACAGAAACGGAAGAAAGAGACCAAAAACTACACAGTAGTTAGTACAGAGGCTTGAGTTTTTTGGGAACCTAAGGAGAGAGTGGGAGAAGGATGGAGAAGAGAGTGAGCAGGGACTGGGGGAGGGGGAGGCGGGTGAGGGGGAGGCGGAGGAGACCACCTAGGAGGACTGAGCACTGACGAGGACGCCAGCGACACCGACAGGAAAACGAGAAGGAAACCAGAGGAAGAGGTGAGACTGGGGCTTGGCTGCAACTTCCAGACCACGCTTGGTACTTCACTGCTGTTTGGAGGAACTAATATAACTGTGGCCATAAAGGGATTCTAGTGTCAGGTCAATCTGGGCGATACCCTATGAAGCAAGTCAGCTTTCACTCCTGTAGGACTCTTCAGATCCCCTGACCAGCGTCTCAGATCTCAAAGAGGAGAGATTTAAGAGGTAGCATTTCTCTAACTGATCTTGTTAGCGAACACTTTTTTTTTTAAAGAACCCCTATAATCATAATTCTGTAGGACTGTTGAAGAAACACTGGAACACACCAGTCAACAATCTCTCACTCAGAATAAAGCAAGAGAATTCCAACTCTTTTCTTGGCTCTCAATCTCTCGTTTTACCCATTCAACTTAACATTTATTAAACGTTGATTTTGAGCAAAGTATTATCCAACTGGATGTTCATAAGTCTGTATAAAGACTCTAATCAGGCTATAAATGTACAAAAGGAGTTTGGGGAATTAATTTCTTTTGGGAACAGAAAAAGATCAGGGAGGGAAAGGCATTAGGGCTCAGCAAGCAGTGAAGTGGGTGGCAAGCTTATTCTGAGCAGACACTAAACTATGAAAAGTAGAGAGTCCTGGGGAGCAGCAATACAGGGTTCTATTAAGAGTATCTATGAGAGATGAAAGTTGCTCAGTCATGTCTGACTCTTTATGACCCCATGAACTGTACAGTCCAAGGAATTCTCCAGGCCAAAATACTGGAGTGAGTAGCATTTCCCTTCTCCAGGGGATCTTCCCAACCCAGGGATCGAACCCAGGTCTCCTGCACTGCAGGCAGATTCTTTACCAGCTGAGCCACAAGGGAAACCCAAGGAGCAGTGGCTGCGTGGCCACAGGAGGGCCTAAAGGAGCTATGCACGTTCAAGGTCAGGAGGGGCGGTGGTAAGGAGATATCCCTCGTCCAAGGTAAGCAGCAGTGGCTGCGCTTTGCTGCAGCAGCCGTGAAGAGATACCCTACATCCAAGTTAAGAGAAACCCAACTAAGATGGTAGGTGTTGAGAGAGGGCATCAGAGGGCAGACACACTGAAACCATAATCACAGAAAACTAGTCAATCTAATCACACTAGGACCACAGCCTTGTCTAACTCAATGAAACTAAGCCATGCCCGTAGGGCCAACCAAGACGGGCGGGTCATGGTGGAGAGGTCTGACAGAATGTGCTCCACTGGAGAAGGGAATGGCAAACCACTTCAGTATGCTTACCTTGAGAACCCCATGCACAGTATGAAAAGGCAAAATGATAGGACACTGAAAGAGGAACTCCCCAGGTCAGTAGGTGCTCAACATGCTACCGGAGATCAGTGGAGAAATAACTCCAGAAAGAATGAAGGGATGGAGCCAAAGCAAAAACAATACCCAGTTGTGGATGTGACTGGTGATAGAACAAGGTCTAATGCTGTAAAGAGCAATACTGCATAGGAACCTGGAATGTCAGGTCGATGAATCAAGGCAAATTGTAAGTGGTCAAACAAGAGATGGCAAGAGTGAATGTCAACCCTCTAGGAATCAGTGAACTAAAATGGACTGGAANTAATGCTGTAAAGAGCAATACTGCATAGGAACCTGGAATGTCAGGTCGATGAATCAAGGCAAATTGTAAGTGGTCAAACAAGAGATGGCAAGAGTGAATGTCAACCCTCTAGGAATCAGTGAACTAAAATGGACTGGAATGAGTGAATTTAACACAGATGACCATTATATCTACTATTGCAGGCAAGAATCCCTTAGAAGAAATGGAGTAGCCATCGTGGTTAACAAAAGAGTTCGAAATGCAGTACTTGGATGCAATCTCAAAAACGACAGAATGATCTCTGTTCGTTTC
>SJYA01008343.1:0-16800 GCA_006410615.1 Neotragus moschatus
GATGGAATTCCAGTTGAGCTATTTCAAATCCTGAAAGATAATGCTATGAAAGTGCTGCACTCAATATGCAGCAAATTTGGAGGGCTATAACTTTCTGTAATCCCTGGAGGGCTACAAAGAATCAGATATAACTGAACACCTAACACACTCATTTGTGTCATATTTTAGAGTCTATATTTTATTTATATTATATAATAGTAATTAGTAGTTTGTCGCTCAGTCATGTCTGACTCTTTGCAACCCCATGGACTGTAGCCCACCAGGCTCCTCCCTCCATGGGATTCTCCAGGCCAGAGTACTGGAGTGGGTTGCCATTTCCTTCTCCAGGGGATCTTCTGGACCCAGGGATTGAACCCGTGTCTCCTGCATTCCAGGCAGACACTTTAACCTCTGAGTCACCAGGGAAGCCCCAGTTATATCATATATTAACCATTTTTTCTCTTACTGACTCACTGTACTTTCAAGAAAATCTCTAGGTCCATCCATGTAGTTTCAAATGTCATTGTTTCATTAGAATCATATTTTCAATTCTTCCCTCCCTACGCCCTCTCTTTTGTTTTCACATTTTATAAGCCCCATGTGGTTTATTTCAACCACTTTTGTTTTAGATAGCCCATTATAATTGAGTGAATTTAAAAAAAAAGAAAAGAATGCCTATTTTTCTTTTATTTCCAGTGTTCCACATGTCTTTGTGTAGATACAGATGACTTTCTTTATCACAGCACTTCTCTCTGAAGAAACTGGTTTACAATTTGTGTGACACAAGAATCCTGGCTATATATTCTCTTAGATTTATTGTTTGAAACTGCATTAATTTGGTCGTTGTGTTTAAAATACACAGTTTTCTGGATTGACACTTTTCCCCTGCTTTTGATACTTTAAATATATCACACTATTATCTTAAGTCTTAAATACTTTCTAAAGATGAAATCTATTATGATTCTTGTCTTTATTTTGTGTGTGTGTGTGTAAAATGTCTCTTTATTTTTCTCTTGCCTTTAAAGTTTTTTGTTTTAACTTTGATTTTTAGCAGTTTTTAACATGTCAAGTTATAATTTAAGGGAATATTCATCTTGTTTGTGTTAACAACACAAGCTTGATGAACCTTCACTTTTTTGAATCTGTAGTTTGTTATCTATTATTATTTTTTGCAAAATGTCCACCATTTTGTGTCCTAATATTAGGTCTACTATTCGCTCTCTCTCTTTTGTACACTGTTTGAAATTTTCTTTGTTGTTAGGTTATAGAATTTTGGGGGTGCTCTGGCCAGTTATCACTATTTCAATATTTTGTTTGTTGCAATTTCATTCTTCTACCATGTATATTTCAGTTTCCAGAAATTTCTATTGACCTATCTCTTAGCTTACCATTTTGTTCATTCCTTTACTGTTGGACTTACTGAAGGAAATTCTAAATACTTCATATTTTATTTTTGCTTTTAGAATTTTCATTTACTTCTTTATAGTTTCATCCTTTCTAATAAAATCCTCCAACTTTCCAGGCATATTTTTTACATCTAGCACTAAACTTCTAAATATATAATATTTTAAAAATAATTTTTAAATGTTCCTTTCCACTTATAGTTATTGCAAATAATTGAGTATGTTCCTTGTAATGTTTTACATTTTCTCTTTGTTAGTTCCAAATCTAAATATCTCTGAGTCTGATTTAAGGTAGTCTTTTGTATGAGCTTTTAAAAATCAAAAGTAGCATTGTAGGATGAACAGTAGACACTGAAATCAAGAGATTTATATCTGGAAAGATCTAGGTTTCTTTTATCATTCAGGTTTGTGTCAGTAAGTAGTTGTGTCAGTAAGTATTTATCTATTTATTTTTTGCTGATGTTTTTACCTTTAGGACACGACAGTCTTCAATTTCTTCTAGTAGTGGAAAACTGCTGCCTTTTAATTAGGATGGTTTTGAGGCATCAAAGGATTTTTCTTAGCCTTTCTTAGACCTACATCCTTAGCTTTCAGTTATTCCTGCTTGCCTGAATCATGGGGTCGGGGGAGTCTGCAGTCTTCTCATCCTCCAGTAGCAGTCTTGTGTTGCTTGAGCAGATCTGTGGTAGAAGGAGGAAAAATTTCCTCTATCCTCATCTAGTATTGATTGAGACATTTCAGGACCACCCCATTTTTATTATTATTATTATTATTTTTTATTTTTTTCCATCTCAGGTGTACATGAGTTCCCAATCTTTAACCACCCCCCCCCATATCAACTCTCTGGATCATCCCCGTGCACCAGTCCCAAGCATCCTATATCCTGTATCAAACATAGACTGACGATTCGTTTCTTACATGATAGTATACATGTTTCAGTGCCATTCTCCCAAATCTTCACACCCTCTCCCTCTCCCTCAAAGTCCAAAAGTCCATTCTATACATCTGTGTCTCTTTTGCTGTCTCTCATACAGGGTCATCATTACCATGTTTCTAAATTCCATATATATGAGTTAGTATAATGTATTGGTGCTTTTCTTTCTGGCTTACTTCACTCTGTATAATTGGCTCCAGTTTCATCCATCTCAGTAGAACTGATTCAAATGTATTCTTTTTAATGGCTGAGTAATACTCCATCNCAAAAGTCCATTCTATACATCTGTGTCTCTTTTGCTGTCTCTCATACAGGGTCATCATTACCATGTTTCTAAATTCCATATATATGAGTTAGTATAATGTATTGGTGCTTTTCTTTCTGGCTTACTTCACTCTGTATAATTGGCTCCAGTTTCATCCATCTCATTAGAACTTATTCAAATGTATTCTTTTTAATGGCTGTGTAATACTCCATCGTGTATATGTACCATAGCTTTCTTATCCATTCATCCGTTGATGGACATCTAGGTTGTTTCCACGTCCTGGCTATTATAAACAGTGCTGCAATGAACATTGGGGTAGGACCATCCTATTTTAAATTACAAGCCTACTCTAATTTTATCCCAACCTATGTATTTTTAGGCTTATTTTTCTCCCATGTTTTACAATGAAACATAACATATAGTTTGTTATTTTGCCTTTCATTTTTCACTCCAACATTTGTGTCTTTTTATTTTATTTCTTGCCAAATCTCCAAGGGCTAAAACAACATCAAACACGTATGAGGTATTCTGAAACCCTTGTTCAGTGAATTAGTGGAGGCTGGAGTCATTTGAAAACAATGGTTTCCTAGCTAGAAAGATTAAAATTGTTTGTATTCATGGTAGTAATAATATACACTGAAATAATTAAGAGTTAACTGTTGTGTTTCTGCTGTAATTGTAAAGGGATCCTTGATATTTCTGTATGCAATGTGAGCATTCTTTACACAAAAAGTCTAGTAATGGTGCTTTAACTTGCTAACAACATCAAGAAAATGAAATCATCTTAATAGCTAGCACCAAGTGTCTTCAGGAAGAATTATAATTCATGAAACTACATTTTGAAAGGCAGTTGTTTCAGAAGATACAATTTACTATCCTTTCTTTTCAGAGTATGCATTAAAATGTACCAAATCTACAGAAGAATGTCAGGGGTTTGGGTAGCAATAACAGGAGAGAAAAGAGAAAGGAGACTGATACCAGTGGATGTAGACATGTGTCAAATATAAGAAAGCCCTAGGGTTCTCAATCCTCTCTGCATATGGAGCTAAATTCATGCACCTTCTGTGTGAGTGTCATACTGGATGGAGTTGAGTTGGCCCGATGGAGTGGAAGGTGAGGGAAAGTTAAGGACACCAGGATGACCACTGAGAGCCAAGGACCTGGGTAACAAAAGCCTCAGAGACTATAAGACCTCTGAAGATTAGCAAGCAACTTTGAAGGCTGTCAGAATTCTGCTGACTCTTGGATGTGTGTTTCACCAAGATCTCAGGTGGCTGTAGTTCCTTGATCAACATTTGGCTTATGATCATGCAGGAAATGGAAGCCACAACAGCTGCAAAGCTGCAGCTAAACTGCAGTAGCAACTCTAGAAGAAAAGAAGTAGACTTGTTGAGGGCAACCGAATCCTCCATAATTTAATAGTGTTTTTAAACATATAAACCCCTGGGATACACTCCCTGATTCCCTAACACAAAATACCTGAACTAGAACCTAGAAATACAGCTGTGTAATTGTTACTGAGAAAAAAAAATATTATGTAATTGTGCTATAGAAATTAATCCTAACCTTTCATGGAGTATGGTAGGGTGATAGTCAACTTACTTTAGGAAAAAAAAAAAAAAAAGGAGTAATGGCTAGTCTACCATTTTCAGTTTCCTTCTCAAGCTGTGATAGCTTAGCTGGCGATGAACTCCCAGTAGAATGCTCTCTACACTAAAATTAAATTGCTCCTTCTAGTAAAAGCTAATGTAGATCAAAGCCCTGTAGTGATAATCATACTGAGGCAATTTATATTGAAATAGTGTATTTCAGGTTTCTTATTTTCAAAATTAAGGTTCATAAACCATGTATATGGGGGCTTTCTGGGTGGCTTGGTAAAGAATCCACCTGCAATTCAGGAGACTCAGGTTTGATTCCAAGGTCAGGAAGATCCTCTGCTGAAGGAAATGGCAACCCACTCCAGTATTCTTACTTGTAGAATCCAAAGGACATAGGATCCTCATGAGCTGCAGTTTTTGGGGTAGCAAAGAGTTGGACATGACTGAAGCAACTGAGCACTCATGCAAGCACCATGTAAATGAATAGTGATAGAGCAGAAACTTTCTTAAATGAATGTGTTTTTTTTTCCCCTCAATTTGAATTACATTGCACATATACACATAGTTTCATAATCTGACTCATTCCTTTTCTATGATTTTTTATACTGAATTCATAGGTGTAATTTCTCACCACTGTGGGTTTCAGAAGAGCATTAACTTCTTGCAGAGTGTTATTAAGTAATATCAGAGAGCCAAATCATTCTCAGTTAAATTTCCAGTAGAGGTAATCCTCTCTCATTTATCTGACTAGTAAATTGGAAAGAAAAAAAAAATCCTATAACTGAAGAGCATGAAGATTAAGTATAATGAAAATTTCCCAGACATTTGTATAAAATGACAAATGTTGGTTTTCAGATGCTTGGTTCACATTAACTTTAATATAAATTACTCAAGACAAATGGCAACATTTGGCATGTTTATCATTGCAAATCAAGGAGCTTGGTGTGTCTTTACTCTGGAATAGTTCATATACTTTGGTTGGATAAAGAGATTCTTTTGCTTGATAAATTTTCCACTTCTAAAAGCTGAATATCAATTTTCCTTTTAATATTTGACTGTGCACGATATTTATAAAACATTTATTCTCAAGGCTGAGTTTAGGGAGTTAAAACTATTATTTTAATTTTCATTTAACAAAAGGGTTAAATAAAACTTTGATATAAGTTAACAGCTAATTAAGCTCAATCATTCTGTCATATAAAATTTGAATTTTTATATGGCATGTATGCTACAGCAATTACATTTTCATATGCTGGAAAGTATTATTATGTTCAAGTATCAATTATCAGAACATGTTAGTAGAACCGGTCATATATTTTGGCTGACATACATTTGAAATCAAATCTTATAATAAGAGTAATACAGATGGCTTTTTAACTAAATTTCTTAAATTACTTATTAGATTATAGTAACCAGATGCTTTTGTAATGTACAATACAGAACCAAAGTCTTGTTTAAACACAGTTATGTTATAAAATTCTAATGATTTAAATCTGTTGTGCTTTGGACAATTCAGTTTAAATATTTAAGAAAAAAAGTTGTAATTAGCACCTTTGAATGATCAAAGAGGCTTTTAAAATGTATTATGTAGTAATATTTTTTCAAGTATATAATAGAATATGGAGCATATGTAAACATCAAAGTAGATACATTCTTTATGCTGACACAATCACTGTTCATTAATAAATTCAGTGATTCAAAGTAATTTCTAAACTGGACTTTTCTAGATCACCCAACTCCAGCAGTCTGGTTGTACCCTCTTCTCTGACTCTTGCCTGCATGCTGCTGTGCCCCATACCCACAAAATGTCTACATTGCAATGATCATGGCTTTGACTAGGACTATTTTACCACTCAGAGAAACTTTGATGTCCTAACACACTTATTCGTTATTTTACTTCAGAGAGTTCATCCTTTATTTCTAAAACTGTGAGATATCCACTTTCCTAGAAATTTCTGCACAGATCTGTATATTTAGTAAACTACTGATAAACTCCCATAGTTGAGTCTTTCCTTGCACATGGCTTCTGTGAGTAGTTAGTTGCAAAGTAAGTGTGAAAAGAGATATAGATTTGGGATTTCAGAAAATGAAGTTGAAATACTCATTAAACTAGTGTCCTTGACATCATGGGTCATTAAAGGATGGTATTGCTTTCTGAAATTTTCAAAACATGCTATGGCTCAAGCAAATTGGAAGTTTTCAGCATAAGTAAAACAAACACACAAACAAACAAACAAAACATATATATGTGGATACATCTTAATGTGGGCTTGTGCACTATATATTTATCACACTTGAAACTCATGAGAAATAACTGGTAACTATAATCCATAAGGCCTCATTATCAGTTCAGTTTAGTTCAGTCACTCAGTCATGTCTGACTCTTTGAGACCCCATGAATCGCAGCATGCCAGGCCTCCCTGTCCATCACCAACTCCTGTAGTTCACTCAGACTCACGTCTATCAAGTCAGTGATACCATCCAGCCATCTCATCCTCTGTCGTCCCCTTCTCCTCCTGCCCCCAATCCCTCCCAGCATCAGAGTCTTTTCCAATGAGTCAACTCTTCGCATGAGGTGGCCAAAGTACTAGAGTTTCAGCTTTAGCATCATTCCTTCCGAAGAAATCTCAGAACTGATCTTCAGAATGAACTGGTTGGATCTCTTTGCAGTCCAAGAGACTCTCAAAAGTCTTCTCCAACACCACAGTTCAAAAGCATCAATTCTTCGGCGCTCAGCTTTCTTCACAGTCCAATTCTCACATCCATACATGACCACTGGAAAAACCATAGCATTGATTAGATAGACCTTTGTTGGTAAAGTAATGTCTCTGCTTTTCAATATGCTTTCTAGGTTGGTCATAACTTTTATTCCAAGGAGTAAGCGTCTTTCAATTTCATGGCTGCAGTCACCATCTGCAGTGATTTTGGAGCACAAAAATATAAATTCTGACACTGTTTCCCCATCTATTTCCCATGAAGTGAAGGGACTGGATGCCATGATCTTCATTTTCTGAATCTTGAGCTTTAAGCCAACTTTTTCCCTCTTCTCTTTCACTTTCATCAAGAAGCTTTTTAGTTCCTCTTCATTTTCTGCCATAAGGGTGGTGTCATCTGCATATCTGAGGCTATTGGTATTTCTCCCAGCAATCTTGATTCCAGCTTGTGCTTCTTCCAGCCCAGCGTTTCCCATGATGTACTCTGCATGGAAGTTAAATAAGCAGGGTGACAATATACAGCCTTGACATACTCCTTTCCCTATTTGGAACCAGTCTGTTGTTCCATGTCCAGTTCTAACTGTTAGACCCAGCTATATTATCAAAATTTCTTTTAAATATGGTGATATATGAAAAACAAGAAATCTTGAGTTCAGTAAACTCTGAATATGGTCAAAGATATATCAGCTCAAATATAACAGAATTGCGCATTTCAAAAATTGTGAGAAGAAAATTTAATTTTGTATTTAAAGTGAGCTCTATTAAAGTTAAAAATTTTTTTTTAAATCTTATACTTCACAGGCTATAAAAAATCCCTGTTGCAGAGAGACAATTTCAAAATAAAATTTCAGAGTTATGAAAGTTCTAACAAAAATAATAAAAATGGGAAAAAAGACAAAATATCTATATTTTAAACTCCAATTCATATAATGCTGCCTGCAGGTTGTAATGCCCAGGTCGAGAGTTACAGGCATGGTCTTAAACTGCCTCTTTCTAAAAGATACCATTTCATTGTATTTGTTACAAATACACCTCTGATTATATAATAGGATCCATTGAGAACATATTATGTCCCTTATATCTCACTTTTCTGAAAAGCCTGTACTTATTAAAGAAAGAGATTAAAAAGTCAGACAGGATAAAAAGTGTACAGGTGTGCTGGCAAATAGTAGCAATAATCCTTAAAAAAATGTCAGTATCTACAGAAATAAAACAGGACTGCAGTTTGAAAGGCAGAGCTGGTGACACACCAACCATTTACCTGCTAGTCACTCTCACATGTGAAGTAAGTGACATAGCAGTAACACCAACAGATCCTCAACTCTAAAAGATTTTCACAACAAATGTGAGAACAGAGTTGGCACTGTGGTTCCTTCTCAAGTCGGAAACCAGCGCCTTTTAGCTCTGCCCTATTTGAAGGGATTTGGGCATCTGTTCAGATTAAAGGTACTGCGAGTTATCTTCATTTCTCCTCTCACTCACAGTTCTCCCACCAAACAAGCGTAGCTGAAACCCAAAGGAGTCTGATTCCTTCCATGAAGATGAATGTATGCTCATCCAGAAAGTGCAACTCGGCTGCAGATTTTGAAAGAGTCACCTGGGAGCTTCTAGATGCTGACACTGCAGCCCAGGAAGCATGTGCCTGACAGGAAGCACAGCTAGTGTTGAACTGTTTCACAAGTGACGAGCTCTAATTTGAATGAGGCCACTGTAGGTACGTCAACCTTGCATCCATGAACCAGCCACAATGACCCTTAGCAAAACAACAAAGTTGGCCTTTTGATCACTCAATAGGGCTTTGCTAGGACACATTGTATTACAGAAGATTATCCCAATGTCACTAGGAATGATGAACTCACTGGGAAACCTCCACCCTTACTTCCATTTAAAAGGTATTGCTGAACCGTTTTGCTGTGTGTTCCTACAACCAAAACCCTTCCACAGTTGAGGACATATTCTCGAACAGAGCTCAGAAGGATGAGCGATATGACACCATTAAAGTATACTGAAAACATCTTTTTTGTATTTACAACATTTTCAGATAAAAGACTAAGTGAAAGCTCTGTTGAGGCAGAGCTTAGGAACAACAGTTAGCTGAGAGAACCACTTAGATGTTGTGATTTGCAATAGTACAGCCGAGTTCAATCTGAGCAAAAGAAATGGGCTCTCTGCATGGTGAACTAGCCACAAGCTGGGCTGAATTCTTGTAGCAGAGTCAATGGCTTGAATGAGGCACTGGCTTAGTGTGCAAAGTGGGTGTGTTGATCAGAGATGGAACAGTTTAGCCAGCTCATTCCTCAGCAGACTTATACAGTCTGGAAGAAACATCTCTTAAATTTGGAATGGGAGTGAAAGGATAAGTGTTTTCTACACTCTCACACAGATGTCAAGTCTCTTTTTTTTCTTCCTCAATCCCGCTTCTTATGGCCTTCATAAGAAGGGAATAAATGAAACTTTAAAATTACACATGTGATATATTATGACTGTGGATTATTTTTAGCATTTGTGATATGGTCAGTTTATTCTGGTCATTTATTTATTGTAAGTCACTTACTTGCAAGCAAATAAGTGAATGAGTGAGTGAGTGAAGGAAAGGTTCCTAAACACTCTGATGCTGTTGGTCAGATGCCCTACACCTCAAAGACTTACCAGGAAGATGTGAAGTATGCAGCCTCCCAGCACACTGTTATTCTGCCCCAGTGGCATCCAGAGAAGGACATTCTCCTGTGACAAGTGTTGATAAGTTGCAACTCATATTTACAATCCTCATTGTCCCATTTTATGTATCGTGTTATCAGTCGTGTCCTTAAGTTAGACAAAACTATAGTTGGTTTTTCCTCTGTGCTTCCACAAGAACAAACCACATGTCACTTCACACTCCATTAACCCTTTCCTCAATGAGCGGCAACAACTATGTGTTTCTTTGTTTTTCCTCTCACTAGAAGGCATTCAGAGGTCAGACATTATTTACCTGTGTTTTCCTAACAACCAGCATTCTGCCTGTGGCATAGAAGGCACACAATAATGATGACTGAATGAAAGTGGAGAGACAAATTGAAGCACAAATGGATGTTTGTTTTCTGTCTGGGGAACGGTAAGTTTCAGACTATTTTATTTTACCCTTTTGCTCCTGGAGGAGAGGAGCAATGGGCAGCCTAATTAATCAGTATAGATTTATCACTGTAAAAACTCCAAGGAGACTTGTGACAGGCTGAGCCCCAGGTGCAGGGTGATGACTTGCAGATTTCCTTCTTCTCCTGTATTAGCTCATCATCCTTCTTATCCAAAAAGGGAGGCTAATAAATTATCATAGCAGTGACAGCCCCGTCTGCTCACTGCTAACCATGTCATGAGTTGTTACATCATTGGCACATTAGAAGAGAACCCCACAGTTTTCAAATCCATAAAATATGAATCAACACACACTGTCTCTCCTTTATGTGCTATTTTCCATAAGCAGAGCTGTTTCCATAAGCAGAAGGGAATGTGATGAGTAACTCTAAAACAAAATCTAGTATCAAAATAATTCCCTCATTGACCCTGTCTAAAACTGCCACCTGATTATTCAACTCGGATTAGGGTGATGAAGTTTAAGTGCCAGTGATGTAGGAGAGCTAATTATTTGAGACATTATCAATGCCTACTAAGCTTGAATTAGAAACAGAGACATGTGGGGTGAAGGGAAAGACAGAGATGACAAAATTGCAGTACAGAGAAGCTAGGATCTTTTTTTTTTCCCAGTTATATGATATTCAGGGAGAGACAAGGCTGAAACACAAATGTATTGGTACCTAATACAAAACTTTTACCAATTCATACTAAACATGGGGTGGGCTAAGAAAATGTGACTGGGACGATAATCAGAATGTCCTAGCTTCTCATTCTCTATAGCTCGTGACCTCTATGATTCTCTCTCTTAGTTTTGCATTTATGGTTGTTGATCTTGATAGTGGTGACAGCCTCAAGTTCTTCCTGACTTCCCAGAATGGGTGTATACTTTTCAGAACAGGACGCATTCTTCCTGTTTCATGGGAACTGATATTCTAGGAGGCTCAATTCCTAGTGACTCAGTTAGGAAGAACTTGCCTGCAATGCAGGAAACCTGGGTTTGATCCCTAGGTCGGGAAGATCCCCTGGAGAAGGAAATGGCAACTCACTCCAGTTCTCTTGCCTGGAGAATTCCATAGACAGAGGAGCAGGGCAGGCTATAGTTCATGGGATCTCAAAGAGTTGGACACCACTGTGCAACTAACTTTGACTTTCATAGTCTAGATAACTGTTAAAAATAATCTCAGACCTCATCTATGACTTGACCCAAGTATTGCCCTGACTATAAATGTGACTTTACTTTGGGAACTAGATTGAAATATATATCCTATAAGCTGTTCCTTTCAGGTCACCATAGGCAATATAAAATGGAGACTTATATAACAGTCTGGTAAGTGGCACTAGCTCTTGAAAGTAAAAATAAATCAAGAAGTCTCACTGACTCGACAAAGTAAACATTTGTGGTTTTTCTTTTTGTTGTTGCTGTTATTATATACAAGTGAGCCTACATTTTTGGTTGGACAGCTTTGCACAAAGTTGTTATTTAGAGATCTGGGCCCTTACCATTGTGTATTAGCAATAGATGAAGAATCAATCACCTGGGAGTTTTTAAGTTCAGACTTTGATGTGTTGGACATCAGAGACCATCGCTGGTTGCATGACTCACTCAGAGCAAAGTAGCTGGCACATGCCTTCCTGTGAGCCTACTAGGACAATATAACTACATAGGGAATACATACACTGTGTCTGCCTGCCTTTTTCTGGAAGCAAAGTGTCTTTCAGAGTAACTAAGTAGCCTCATGACTGAGTCCAAACTTACACTGTTATAGCATGATAGGCCAATAAATTCTGATAAGCTAGTGACATTTTTTGGACATCAAGGAATAGTGACATTTTTTGGGGAAGTCAGAAAACAGAGGTGATGGTGGCCTAGTGTCCCAAAGAAACATTGTTACAATTCAAGTTTTTATTATCCTAAAAGTGGAGGAGGTGTGGTTTGTTGTTACAAATTTATCAGGGTCAGAATCCTTTGTTCTTGCAGCTGTCCAGGTGAGTTTAAAGGAGCAAACTTTCAACAAGACAAATGTCATTCTCTGCCACTTTTTGTCTCTACATGAAGGAAAAAGTCCACCCTGAAAACCCTGAGAATGGGCTATCATGTATATTTCAAGTTGTAGGGGACATTCTTTAACATGTAGAAAAATCAATATGATGCAAAGCTTAAAGTAAAACGAATGAATATGAAGTCAGATTTGTTCTTCCTTAATATGTCATCACTTAACTGAAAAGGCTCTGGGAAATGAAATTGTCTTAGTAGTAAGAAAAAAAAGGAAACAGATTAATAAATAAATAATGTCATGTTTGTGTACTCGTGGAGATGGACAGGACTCCCCTTTCTGAGAAAAGAGATACTTATAAAAAGAACACCAGAAAAAAAAAAAAAAAAAAAACTTAAGTAAATATGCTTCTGCCAGCTATGAAGAAGGAGGGATTGTGTTGCAACAAGCAACCAGGAGGGAGGAGGGTCTGATAATAATTTTTTTTTAATGCTAATATTTTTGGTATTTCAAATAAACTATGCTATTTCTTTGCTGCTACATTTTATACACAATATGTTATTCACTTGTAATGCCATTCTCTACCTGGCTGATGGGCAAATTTCTAACTGTCCTTTAAATTATAGTTCAGCCATTAAAACTTCTATTAAGATCCACTGATACTGTTCTTTACCCAAATACATAGAACATCTACTAAACTTACCTTTACTTCACATTCTGCTGTATTTTATTTCTTTGTTTAATTTTCTGTTTCTTGTAAGCTTTGAACAAACAAATTGAATAAAAGTTTTTTACTTTAAAACTTTAGAACTAGCATGGGCCCTGGCATGTAATAGGTACACAATAAATATCTATTTCTGTTTTGAATTTTGAGCTGAATAGCCAGATTATTGACCAAATTTCCATTTCAATCCACTAGTTCAAAAAAACCCAAACATTTTATAAAAGGATTATAAGTAATATATTTTCTAAAGGAAAAGAATCTCTGCCACAAGAATTAAGATGATTAAATAACATATGTCTCTTGTGTTTAAACTGAGAAGAAGAGTATTGTAGAAGAAGATTAGGAATGACTGACCTTAGATGAATTTAGAAAATATCATTTTTAGCTGAACTGTGAATTTAGATACCACACCTAAAAAAGAACAAAGAACTAAAAGATTCATTGTGACACATTCCATAAACATAATATGATACATTACAATTTGTGACAAGCTCCTCTTTTTGTCTAGTGATTTTGAACTTTCTGTCCTCATATCATTAGTTTTTATGATTATTTTTTATGTTAAGTCATTTTGATAATACCTAAATGTCTCAACAACTTCAAATTGCATTTGTAACTTCATAAAAAAAAAACATAGCCCAGTGGAAAACAGGTGGATTCGAAGTATGATATATAATTCTTATCTATCCACTGTTTGATACTGTACAGGTATTAGAAATTGGGCTTTTAAAATAATTATTCTTATTCAGCCTACTTTAGTTGAAAACACAGATATTGTATTTTCTTAGAAAAAGAAACTTGTTTACAGTTGTGTTGAACTAAGTGTCACCCATACTGTGAACATTATTTTTGAATACTATCTTAGGCATTTTGGTATGAATCGAGGATAAAGAACAATGACTTTTCTTGTTAGTGATATAAAACAATGAAAAGCAACAGGCGGTAGCAATTAAAATGAAATTTGTAAGTGATAAGTGTACTTTCTTTCACTGCTTTCCAAAGGACAACTGCAGAACAACTATGGCATTATCTGTTGCTTTGTCTCCCTTCAAATTCTTGCATTGTATCTGCAGAGTCCCCCAAAAGAATTATTATCAGAATTATTATAATTATTATCAGAATTATTATCAGTCCCTGAGTCAAATCCTACTACGAAGGAAATCTGCCAAACAAGAAGACTGAACGGAAAACACAATGTTTTGATGTGATCATTTTGAGAATGCTTACTATTTTAAAGGGACATTTTTGCCCATAGTCTTATTTTGTGATGTTATTTTTGTGATGTTCCATTGTAGTCTTCTCTGGTGGCTCAGACGATAAAGCGTCTGCCTGCAATGCGGGAGACCTGGGTTCCATTCCTGGGTCAGGAAGATCCTTGGAGAAGGAAATGGCAACTCACTCCAGTATCCTTGCCTGGAGAATCCCATGGACAGAGGAGCCTGGTAGGCTACAGTCCACAGGGTCGCAAAGAGTCAGACACGACTGAGTGACTTCACTCACACTACCAATGCTCATACAACTGTGAACTTCACCACAAACCTCAATTTTGTTTCAGATCCTCAATGGGTCCCTCTTTTTTCCGATGCCGAAATATGTAATAACTATAATTTTACTAATGTTGCTTATTTTCTTAGAACAAAATGACAGAAATGAATTGTACAGATAGTACACATAATTTTAGAAAGATTCATGCATATTGAACATTACCATCCAGTCACCTGTTCATCTACATTTCATCCTTTATTTTTTTCTTATAAGTTCTCCATTTAAACATACCTCTGTAGTATTGGATATTACTTTTCTTAGAACTTAGGTATATTACCGAGAAGCAGAAGCAGCTATATTAGGAACACAAATATTTCATGGGAAAATCATTACTTTATATGATACTTGAATTCATGAATACAATTCTCAGTTCAAAAAATATGCTGTGATCACTAGCCTACATCCGTTTATCATATATTTGCTTGAGTTGTGTTCAATACTTTGCAACTTTATGGACAGTAGCCTGCCAGGCTCCTCTGTCCATGGTATTCTCCAGGCAAAAATACTAGGGTGGGTTGCCATGCCTTCCTCCAGGGGGTCTCCCCAACTCAGGGATTGAACCCATGCCTCTTTCATCTCTTTCATTGCCAGGTGGGTCCTTTACCACTATTGCCACCTGGGAAGTCTCATCATATCAATGAAGCTCCCTCAAACCCAATGCTATTCATGTTACTGACTCCATCCAATTGATAACTGTTTAGCACTTTTCAGTCACACATTTAGCTAATATTATTTGTTTGCCGTCTGTTTAAACAGACAGTTGGCTAACACATTCACATGCTCACAATATACGTTTATCTGACAAACCACGAATTTGCCTCCACAGTTCTGCCAATGGATATCCCAACTTCAATCTTTCCCAGCATCAGAGTATTTTCAAATGAGTCAGCTCTTCACATCAGGTGGCCTAAGTATTGGAGTTTCCGCTTCAGCATCAGTCCTCCCAACGAATAGTCAGGACTGATCTCCTTAAGGATGGACTGGTTGGATCTCCTTGCAGTGTAAGGGACTCTCAAGAGTCTTCTCTGACACCACAGTTAAAAAGCAACAATTCTTCAGTCCTCAGCTTTCTCTGTAGTCAAACTCTCACTTCCATACATGACTACTGGAAAAACCATAGCCTTGATTAGATGGACATTTGTTGGCAAAGTAATATCTTTGCTTTTTAATATGCTGTCTAGGTTGGTCATAACTTTCCTTTCAAAGAGTAAGTGTCTTCTAATTTCATGGCTTCAGTTATCATCTGCAGTGATTTTGGAGCCCCCCAAAATAAAGTCAGCCACTATTTCCGCTGTTTCTCCATCTATTTGCCATGAAGTGATGGGACGAGATGCCATGATCTTTGTTTTTTAAAAGTTGAGCTTTAAGCCAACTTTTCCACTCTCCTCTTTCACTTTCATCAAAAGGCTCTTTAGTTCCTCTTCATTTTCTGCCATAAGGGTGGTGTCATCTGCATATCTGTGGTTATTGATATTTCTCCCAGCAATCTTGATGCCAGCTTGTGCTTCATCCACCCTGGCATTCCACATGATGTATTCTGCATTGAAGTTAAATAAGCAGGGTGACAATATACAGCCTTGACATACTCCTTTTCCCATTTGGAACCTGTCTGTTGTTCCATGTCCAGTTCTAACTGTTGCCTCCTGAACTGCATATAGATTTCTCAAGAAGCAGATCAGGTGGTCTGAAACTCCCACTTCTTTCAGAATTTTCCACAGTTTGTGGTGATCCACACAGTCAAAAGTTTTGGTATAGTCAATAGAGCAGAAACAGATGTTCTTCTGGAACTCTCTTTCCTGTTTGATGATCCAGCAGATTTTAGCAGTTTGATCTCTGGTTCCTCTGGTCACCTCTTTGGGGGATAATAAATTCTGGGAATTCCTTGCCTCACATACCCAAAATATAAATCTAGGTAACACATGTCTCCATACATGCTAAGGCCATAACATGGCATAAACCAAGATACTTCTTGTTCTCTTTGGAATTTCAGATATCATTGGCAGTTACTGAAGAACACATTTTATTTCTCAAAATATAGAAGACTGGCATTAAATAGAATATTTACCTCCCACCTTAGTTTCAGGCTTCCAAGCTCATAGAGTACCATAAGACTTATTTAAATAAGTTTAAATTCAATTAAATGAAATATGGCTCATTTCACTCATCAGTCAAACACTAAGGGTGAATTATAATAAATAGTACAATTCTATTTTTGATGTTTGAGTGCTGACTGCTTCAGTGCTACACCCTTTCCTCTTTGCTACATCTGGGCAAACTGGTAAGAGTCCACACTACCCACATTGATGCTAGCAGGAAATTAACACCATGATTTTGTTCTATGAGTGAAAAAATGCCTGAAATAATACAGAGCACAATAAACGAATTCACCAAAGTTCTGCCAAATGCAGCACTTGCATCATGTTAGTTTTGAAATTGAAATAAATTTATTTAATAAACAATTAAGAAAAGTGGAATCTGATATCAAATCTACTTTCAACTTATACCTTTCATCCTAGCTGTTAGAGACTGTTAT
>SJYA01008344.1:1542-16529 GCA_006410615.1 Neotragus moschatus
GCAGAAGCCGCGCTCTAGCACTGTATGCGCGAGGGCAGTACATTTGCAAACAATTACACACGTACCGGTCTTGCATCTCAAAGAGGCCGGAATTCGCAGACACTGCAGACACGTACGTTGAGCCTGTGCGTGAGCTATTCGCGTACACCCTCACCCCCATCTGATAGCATTGCTTTCCTACACGTGTTCCACGTCCTGTGCGTCCACGATGCGCTTGAGCGCTTTCTACACATCATCAGCGGCATTGGTAGTGTCGCGTTCTTGCTCACATAGGGAACCGAGAGTATTCATGGTGCGCTTGGTATTCCGTACATACAGACAAATAGATAAGCGTGTAGGTACTTGATGCCCTGGCATGTAGAAAAGCCGGTGTACATGAGGCTCCCCTGCTGGGACGCACTGACACGTCTAGAAGCCGGGGGGCCGTGCGTAAGTACTTCTTCTACATCATCAGCAGCATCTGGGCGACTAGCCCTCTTACGAATAGCCCATGCCTCTGCATGTCCGCTGAATCCGCACCTGTCTGCTGCGCACGGTGAGGTGCCCTCGTGGGGATCTCACACAGGGATGCGAGGCACAAGATGCTGTGTAAAGACACGGTGGATGCGTGCGGAATCTACGTTATGCTGGACGTGCGACACCAGGGACGTCGGAGACGCACTCGGGTTTGCTGTGCTTTTCACATTGTACAGTTTCAGCTCCTTATCCGATGAAAACACACAGGAGGGGCACGCTTAGTTGTGGACACACTACACAAAAGAGATTAGCAGACATGCTGTACGCCGCAGGCACTTCACCAGAGTCAAACGGCGTGTAAACGACGTCCGGTCGCTAAGTGGCGTGTTCACCGTAGTAACTCACATCATTTCTCATAGATACCTGATTCCCCTCCCACTCACATGTGGTCTTAGATCCACATAGCTTTGCTGTAGCCTTTCATGCAGTCAAATTCGCCTTTCTAAGCCCCGAACGGCTTTGGAGCAGCGAGTCCACTACATCATACAAGGAGTGCGCATGCGCCTCCACGGTCGCCACCACAACCGCAGGCCCTATAGGAATACACGTACACGACGTGTGCGTACGACGAGGAGTGGCAGACGTCGCCGCCCACAGACACCACCGGCGTCCGTGGCAGCATACAAAACGTCTCCTGAGGACGCACGAGAAAACGATCCCCCTGTAGTTCACACTACTCCGAACTGCTGCCTTGCGCTGCTCCTACAACGCCTTTGTAGCCTCAGGTCGATGGTGAATACAAGCACGACCTGGGACAGCTTCTGCGTTACTGTATAGAGGCTGCAGTGGGTGCGCGGGGCTGCGATACGCCGCTCACAACTAACACAAGCAAGACAGACTGCTGCAGGATGCGGATGGCATGCTTCGCCACCCTTGTTCTTTGCATGCCAGATCTTACCGTCGCATCTTGAATACAGGTTGAACGAGCGCCGTGAAAACACTTTTCTCCGGCGTTCGCACGAGCATAATGAGTATTTGGTACTGCTACCTTGCGTGTGTCACTTGTCCAAGACTGCAGGGTGCCGCGTGTGACTCATCGCGTGTAAAATTAGCAGGCACTCAGACCGCCACGAACGCACGCCTGGAATCCGACCATGGAAGATTTAGGGAGCTGGCTCACCACTTTGTAGATCAACGTCTTTCTTTGCACTCGCAAACAGGCCGTGAGGATCTGTTTGTCCGGAGGTACCGCAGAAGGCACTATCGGAGCCGCCGAGGGCAAGGATCCGTCCCCCAGTAGAGTTTATGTGCTGGCTGTCGTGTTCTTGAAAGGCCCCTGCCGGCCCTGAGAGGAGCTGCGTCGGGTCTTCCTGAATCCGCTGCGGCAGGTCCGACGATTGCTGCTTTTGCCCCTGATGCGCCGAAAGCTCCCCTGACTGCGGTTGCTGTCGCGTCTGCACGTCGCGCACGCGACGAAGAAGACGCTGCTGCTGTGTTGGTTCGTGTCGTAGCGGCTGCTGTTTTGTACAAGGCGGATGCCTGTGCGGAAGCAGCTGCGGTGAACTTCGCTGCTGCCTTTGCTGCTGCTGCTGCTGTTGCTGCCTCTTCTTCGATCTCACGGAGAGCGCTTCATGACGCCCACCTCTCAGTGGAGCACTCTTGACCCGTAGGGGCGCGGCACTGCTGTCCGCGTGCCGGTCAGTCTTAGACTCCGGTACTCCGCGGGCTTTTGTCGCAGCCGTCCCGCCTCTCTCTTCCTTCGGCCCTCCCTTTTGTTTCGTTGCAGCGGCTGGCGGAAGTGGTGAGCAGCAGCTCGCAGTCGCATTTTTTTCTGCGCTTCGCTGCTGGTAAACGGCGCTGTGGCCAGCAAACACCGAATGGTCATGTAATAGCACCTCGGCGTTCGCACCCGGTCGCTCGACTGCGAGACCCTGCTGTTGTCTAAGCCGAGGCCTGTCCGGTTGAATCCTTTGTTTCTGCGTGAGCGTTTCTTCAGGCCTAGGGGCGCTAGCTAAAGCGGCAACGGCACTCGCACTGCCGGAAATCTTTTCACGTCCTGCACTGCTGCATGAAGCAGACTCCGAGGCGGCCACAGCTGAAGGGGGGGACCTTTCTGCGCGAGAATAATCGGCCGGCAGACATGCCGACGGAGGAACAGTCAATGAACCACTAGTCCCAGGACCTCCTCGGATTGTGCCGGCGGCAGCCGACGTCCCACTCTTCCGCGCGCCCGGCGGCAACACACTAGGACTAGCCTCTGCAGACGGGACTGCCGGTCTACTGTTCTTACAACCCCCTCCTACTGCGCGAGCAGCCACAGCGCGGTAAGTCAGATTGTCAGGACGCAACCCGCTACTCTTTTCGCTCAAGGATAGCTGCGAACTCCGTCCCGTATTTTCGGTGGACCCCGGGTCGAATGTCACGCGTCCTTCCATACCTGCAGGGTCACGGCGTGGCGAGACTGATGGGCTCATCGAGCAGCTTACCAGCAGCCAGTCCGTCCTTGGGAGTTGCCTCCGCAGGAGGGGCCTCTTTTGCGAGCAGGCGACCGCTCCAGTGGCTCTCGCGTCCACTTGGGACGTGTAAAGCTAAGAACGGCTGTCGGTCAGTAGGTAGGCCTGCACTGGGGCGGCCATGTCTGAGCTCCGCGCGCAGCTCCGGCGTGTGGATGCTGCAAGGGAAGCTGCGGAACCACGAGTGCAGGATAGACAGGTGAAGACCTGCAGGGTAAGACAAATGATAACGCGGAGACGTCTGTCCCCTACAAGTGCGTTGCGCTGTGCGACGCCCTCTACGCTGCTGCTGCTGAAGTGCATATGTCGGTGTGTTTTGGCTGCTGGTCGCGCGCCCGGACGAGCGGCCCATCAGCCGAAGGCTCCGCCGTCGTCGCGGCGGGGTTATGCGAAGTACAACGCTGTATCGCAGGCCTCCGGGGCCTACGCCTCCCAGTGCTGATTAGGGTGTTGAAAGAAGCATCGAGAACGGGTACTTGTGGCAAAACTGCTGCCACTGCAATAAACCGTCGCCGAGACGCCGCTCTGCACTGCTACGGAGACTACCGGAAGAACCTGCATCTGCCCAGCGCTGCTTTCATTGTTGGAGCCGCCAGGCGCTGCAGGCGCTGCTGCAGCTGCAGCCGCGACTCTGAAAATCGGGTCTCCTGCCTTCCGGCAGAGAACGCTGTTTGCAGTAGCTGTTGCTGCTCGTACATGCTGCAGCGGAGGACCCTCTTTGTCGTAGAAGTCAAAGCAGAGACATCACCGATGTTTGACGCCGCTAAAGCACTTTATTCGCGTTTACGGTGGAACAAGAAAAACCTGCATAACTACAGCCTGCTAAAGAAGGCACCTAGGTTAGAGGCACTACATTAAGGGCCGGTCCACATCCTTTGAAGCTGTCTATCTGCCTATCAGCGCGGGGCACGGACGGGGATGGATCGCTGATTTACGCCATGATGCATCTTTATCTAGATACGCTCATACGTTGAGCGCTTTGCTCGTTCGGATCATCCTTATCGGCGCTGACCAAGACAACGAGACACGGCACCGGGCCCGCGCCCGCGCGCGCGCACGACTCCGGGCGCCTCAATATCGCTTCTTGTGGGGTTGCATATCTATCCGAAGACAGCGAGCGAACAGGTGTGTTCCTCCTGCCGAGGCGCATATCCTCGCTCTCCTAACAAAATCTATCTTGCGCTCGTGCCCGTACTCTCTCTGTTCCCCGCGCTGCCTAACCCGGCAACCGGCGGTCTCGGCCACCCAGAAGCGCGGGGTTAGCGCTGGGACTGCGCTTCTGCTAAGACCGCCTTATAAACTGGCGGTCCCCATCAGAATACACTACAAAGCGTAACTTCCTCCTCCTCTTCGCTCCACGCTGAAGGGTGTCTGCAGTCGCTCCTGCGGCCGGGGCACTCAGCTGCCCCAACAACGGGTGCCTGTGCGCCTGTGGCTAGCTGGCAGTCCATCAAGCAGCCCCGACAAGCGTCAAGCGTAGCATCTTTTTCTGCCTCTCTAAAGGCGCGAAGGAGGAACCTGCGGCTGATGTCTGGTACACTGTCCTCTTTCGAAGCGGAACTTGTACTACAGGGACCTTACCGGCGACACGGAGAAGGCCCGTGAGGGTGCAGCAGTACAGGCAGTCGATGGCGCGTGAGGAACGCGGCATTTCCAGCGGCGCCGTATTTGTGGAATGGTCCTGCCGCCTGCGAAGCTATACCCTCGGAGACTGCTGCTGCTGCTCCTCCGCCGCATCACACGGCGAGGGGCAACCCACAAGGCGCAACTTGCGTACCACTCTCAGGGGCGCTGCAACCGCGCGTGTGCGCACCCAGCAATGACGCCGCTGCCCTTGCTTTGATTTACAGACGCTGTTGCCGCCTTCAGAATCCACCCAGCCGTGGAAAAGATATTCTACCAAACTTGCTGCCATCAACGGTGGTATTGAGCCCGCTCGCCTTCAAGGGGCAGGCTGTTTGCAGATGCTAAGACACTGCGACGCACTCTGCGCGTTCACGTCAGTTGCGCAGCCTGTGAATTCCGAACAACTGAAGGGATTCGAGCGTCTTTATATCGCGGCTTCGAAGAGACCTGAAGGCTCGATTGTACGAGGGCCCTCTCTCTCTGCGAGATAACCCCACAGCGTCCCCCCTGGTCTCCAAAGATAGCTCTGCGCAGAAGGAGGCCCTCTGTTTGCGCCTCACTTTCTCTGCGCAGTGTACGACTACGCAAAAAATTTATGAACGCGCTCACGCGGTTACCTGCTGCGCCCCGTTCGTGGCGCCACAACAAAATGAAAACGAGTATTGACTCCTCGCAGAGAACCCTTGGGGCGTTGTAATATCTTCCTCTGCTTGCGGAGCCTCCGTCATGGCGGCAACGGCTTCTTCGGTGCTTCTTTGGCGCTGCTACGGTGCAGTGACATTATACCTTTGTTGGGGTCGGAGGCGGGGCACCAGCGCAAGGAAACGGTACTGTCAGAGCAGCGGCCTCAACACCACCAATCCCACACCGGCGCCAGTCGACTATTTGAGCTAAAACTGAGACACACAGGCACGGATAGCTGGTCTGTTTCCGAGCCTTCGCACTGGGCCCTGTGGCAGTCTTTACCCGGTACCGCAGTGGCCGGAACGCGTGCAGGCATACGCTGTGTTGGAGGAGCGGTGCAGAAACACTACTGGTGAGCTATCCCGCGGCTCACAGGAGGAGCGCTTGAGAAGCGAAGAAAAAAAATTTATGCACTGTCCCACGACGGCGGATACAGAAATAAGAGAAAGACATCTCCGCTGTGAAGGGGAATTCCATCCTTAGCTGGCTCGCCGCCAGAAGGACTCGTCTAAGAAGAGTCAGGCGGAGTCCTGGCTTTGTCAGCAGGGCACTGCTAACCGTGAAGAGGAAGCAGCCGGGAAGCGCGCTGTGACGGACGCTTTCTCGCCGCTGGCTCCCGAGTCACTTCTCGGCAAGCCGGAGCCCAACGGCACGAGCGCCCACCAACACCGGAGCCCAGCAACAGCAGGGCCCAACGACGACGGGTGCGCGACAGTAGCAGCAACAAGCGGGGCAGGACGACGTCCTCGGGAACCCGGTATAGACGCTACGGCGCGCCGGTCGCGCGCGCCCGCACGGGGGATGCCTGGGAGTATAAGCACACAAAACGAGCGGCTGCACGCGCCATGTGCACGCAGAGAAGCGAGAGCGAGGTCTGCCGTGCTTTCTCCGCACTGAGAGTTAGGCAGCCCGAGCGGGAAGCTGAAAGGGCTCGTCGTCCTTCTCAACCAGCCAGCAGGTGCAAGTCCTCGGCCGCTCCAGTCCTCTTTCGGTGTACGCTGTGAGGGGGAGGAGAGCTAGCGGTCCTCCCGTCACCACTGCAACGCGGGTCTTGTTATTTTCCGCGTGGCTCCCGTAAGAGTCGGCTGCGCGCGCTTTTCACCTGAAGCTGCTTTGCTGCTTATGGGAGCTGTGGTTCTTTTCCAGCGGTTCGCACCCATCTTCCTCGTGAAAGTCGACTCAGCCATGGATGACGTGCACCGTTAAAAGACGGGGCGTGTTTGCCTTCTGCCTTATATTATCAGTTGGCGCCTGCTATACTAAATTCCACTGCATCGCTCTGCCTTCCCGCCGACGGAGATAGGCCTGATGTCCACGCTGAAGGCGACTGCAGGAGCCTAGGGAGTGAGGCTGCCTGGCGGTCGCAAAAGAAACTTACATCCGCGAAGAAACACCTTTCTCGCATCTCACCACTTAACTGACTTACTTAGGGGTAGCAGGAGTGTCTCCTCGGCCCATCCTTTCGGGTTTGGGGGCTGCGTACGCAGAAGAGACCTTCCTCCACCGCTCACTCCGCTTCTTACCGAGCAAGGCCGCTTTGACGTTTTCTGAGTTCTGACACGACCGCAATGAAGTGGCAGAAGGTCAACAGTGCAGCCCCCCGAAGATCTTGCACGACAGTTGTGACGCTGGCGCCAGAACAGGCGTTCGACGAAGTACCAGACGAGCGTACGGTCGTTGCTCTCAAAGTATAAGAGATGCGTTTTGCTTCATACGCATTGGAACGGACTTTTAGCTGACCCCGGGCACACAGGAGGCACCAGCGTACACAGAGGGTACAGAAGCAGACGATTTCAGAATTCCGGCTCCCTCTTTGCGGCACCGGAGTTTCTCCTCTTTCCACAGGTGCTACTCTGTTTCACGCTTGGCATCTCTGTGAAACTAGAGAGCGCTGGCAGTGTATATGATCAGGGGGTAAAGGGCTGTGGAGACAGCACGTCGATCGCATCAAATCACAGATAAGCTCGCAAGAAGTGTTGCACGGAGGCCCGCCTGTGAGCCCTGTCGACGACACTGGTCGAAAGATACATTTCTACCTACACATTCCCGCTTCAGACATTCTGGGGGGTAGGCCGATTCGGGACTGAACTTATCGCGTTCAGAAAACCTTTCACAATGCTAGGAACCTGCGGGGTACGGCAATCTGGTACGGCCGCATGCTTTTCTGCGCCACAGGAAAGCCGCAGACACCTAGCTTAGCTACGTCGAAATTTACCTTCAGACACAAATTACCTAGTCTGTGCGTGCTAGTGAGACTCACTGCGAACCTGCCATGAACCAGCTTTAGCTCAAACATGGCATTCCCCGTGCCGGTGGGGGACGGACCTTGTTTCTCGATGCTGCTTGCCTTCTTCGGCAGGCCGCAAGTACGTGAAGCACCTCGACGAAGAGTTCAGCGCGTTCACTCGAGAACGGATGGGAATGGTGCCGCTGTAGACGGCAACGCACACGTGCGCAAGCAAACCTCCTACAGATGATGGTTTCCCAAGCGCAAAGGCGCGGCTGCCTAGCTTGCAAGTGATCTGTGGTCGACACGGCCGAAAGTTCCATTCATTCGCCGCAGAACAACGCGACCCTGTAGCAAATTGCGCAGCTCTGCAAGCCCCACATACATACGCCAAAGCGACGGACTCAGTTGACGCGGCAAGCCCTAAAGGACAAGCCCTGAAGTGCAAGTGGAGGCGTCTTCCAGGCTGCCGTTTTTGACAGCGTCAGCCTGGTTGCGGCCGGCCAAAAAAAGATGCATATGGCGTTGGACAATCTTTGGGACTTCAGCGGAGGAGCACTCCCGGCTGCAGACCCGGACACGGCCCTTTTCAAAAAGGTTGTAGTTCACGATGTCGAGGCCTATCCGTTTCTGTCGCAGTTAGGCAAGCTATGCGCAAGCCCCACGCGGCCAGGACTGCACGGAGAGGAGGGCGACATCTTTGGCGTTCGCCGGTATATTGGGCATACCGGACCGTCTGCACTTACCGGATAGGCACACTCAAATCAGCGGTCGCAACACAGGCGCAGCTGCAGAACATGTTGTGTGGAACTGCTTCTACATAGTAGGCGGTTCGGCGGACAACAACTCCCAAAGCACAATGCGTAAAGGCTGGTTAACACGTCCTTGCGGTGATGCTCTAGTGGGAAAATGACGTGCGCGGGCGAGTATCTGCCGTGTGTCGCGCCATTCTTCTGCAACGCGTGCCCAGAATACGTCTGCTGCAGCCGTGTGCCTAGCCGTTCTGTCTAATGTGCGCGCAATGCAGAGCTGCCATGCCGAAGCTCCCCACCAAAGTACCGCATCCTCACGCTAGATGCGGACTTGTGTGCGCGAAGCAGTCCCCTGTTGATAAGATGTAGTGTATGCCGACCTTGCTGCAGCTTTGTCTTATCGCCAAACTTGCGGGGATCGAGGTCGGCTGCTTGGCATTGGGGAGAGTTACGAACAGTGCACGTTCGCAACCGTCAGAAGCGGTTAACTGGCGCAGCGCGGTTGATGCGGAAGATCCTGCATCCTTCGTACAGCTTTTGGCGAAGCATAGGTCTACCTCGTCGTACCTTGATGCTGGGAACCACTCACACCCCATGTATCTTGTCACACCGGCTCCTGGGGTCTGCCGATGATAACGAGAGTTATTCAGTGAAAAACGAAGCAACCCTCACGTGCACGCCGACGCTTCAGCAGAGTGGTTTGAATTATGTTTGATTTTTTGTTGTCTCAGTGGCGCCTCGCACACAGTGTGGCATTGCAGGAGCCGCTACTGAGCGACGGCAGCGGACAGCGGACCGCACAGTAACTGCGGCTACCATACCAGTGCTTCTTTTGCAAAGAGCCGTACCACTTAATCCGTAACTCAGCTAACTCAGCTGCTGTCTGTTTACACCTCGGGTGGCCGTACAAGCGCATCGGGAGCTGCGCGCGTGGTGTTGCGAAGAAGTTATCATCACACGACACTACTGGGGAAGTGTGTTGCTCCCCTCTCTGGAAAGTATGCTCTCCCTTGTACGGCCTGCCTGCTTTTCGACGTGACCCTAGAACGGGAACCTCCGCAGAAATAACTGGTAGGAGTGCTGCTGCGCCTCACGCCCTTGTTGCTGTAAGTCCGAGGTAGTCTCTGCTCCAGGTGTCATACGATAACCGGCGTACTGTACGACAGTAGTAGTTGTTGCTACTGTTGCTGGGTCTTATGCGACTGCGTCTCTGCGTAGGGAAGTGCTCACACCTCGTAAACATAGACTGTAACCCGCAAACAGAGCTACCACTTCTGTCGAGAGACAAGCGGTCCTGTTGATCTGCGGGGAGTTTTGATGCTACTGGCACTTCAGAGAGACTGATCGCGCTGAAATAGGCCGCGTGCTTCACCACGTCGCTCCCAGGTGGGCTCGGCATTAGAGGTACCTTGTGACTAGCCGGTGCGTCACTTGCTTCAATAGGAAGGCAGGCAAGATTGTACATCGACGGAGAGGCCTCACGCGATCTACGCTTGACAGGGACCGCTTGTGCACGATAAGAGTGAAACAGAGTGCCTGGCTACCATGTCAGGCCCGGTAGCACTAGCTATCTCACGTAGGGGGTGGCTCGCACACACAAGTGCTTTCAAAGGGCAGGTGGCCCTGTACACCGATGGAGAGATCTGCTGCTACCGGCGCTGGCCACGGATCGCTTCTGCACGGCCAGAGGGGAACAGGCGGCGCGCCCTACCTGGTCAAGCCGAAACTGCGCTAGCTATAACCCGCAGGGTACTCGCAGGTCGGGCGTCTACCTCGGTCGGACAGCAAGCGACGCTGCGCACTCCCGAAGAGATGTGACGCTATCGGCACTTCACAGGTGCCGCTCCGGCACAAGCATCGTGGATGTACTGCGTGCCCCGCCACACTCGCCCGAACGGTGCTAGCTATCCCACATACACTGAATCACCCAGTAAGGACTCTTCCACTCGAGAGGGGTGGCGGCCCGGTACAGCGGTGGAGACATCTGATGCCGTTCGAAAGCTGCCGGAGACCGCGTGGGCCACCGCGCAACATCCGCTGCCTCTTCTGCCGTGTCCGCTCGCACCGCGCTAGCTGTCACGCATAGGCGTCGACCCGCAGATACGAGCGCTTCTTCCCAGCCTAACGAAAGGCGTCCTAACACCGGTAAGAAGATGGGATGCTAGTGCCACTGACCGATTACCGCTTGGGCACAGAGAAACGGGGAGCTCACTGCGTGCTGTACGGTAGCCCGCCGAGCGGCGCTGGCTGTTACACGGGGCCTGCAACTTGCAGACGCGACATGTTCTTCGATCCAGAGACAGGCAGTCCTGTACGCAGATCGGGGGACCTGATGCTGGTGGCACTTTCGACTGGGAAAATCCACAGAAAAGTACTTTGCGACCTGCCCGGTATGAAGCCAAACTACGCCAGCTAGCACGGAAGCGAGCCATTACCCAAGGCATTGCCGTTCATCATGCTGGGCTGAGGCGCCCTGACGAGGGCACTGAGACTGCTCAGCGCTGGCCTTCCGCTGGTACAGCCTAACCGCATGGCTGTCTGGTGGCGTCACTAGCACTTGGTGAGCGTCGTGGTGTCAGTTCTGCTGCTCCCGCTGCGGTACGACAGAACGTCACTTCGTGCAGGTGCTTAGAACCCTGCGTGTTGACCGAGTGAGGCCGCTACGCCGGCTGCCTCCGTTGCTGTAGCTGCTCCTCTGGGTGGGCCACTACAGTCTTCTTCATGTCGCACGTGTACGGAACGAAAAAGAGCTCTCCGCTGCTCTTGGTGCCTCGCTACGGCCGCCGCCTCACTCTAGAAATCCTACCGCGCGTGAAGAAAGGGGTGGCGGCCTGCTGTACGACTCCGCGTGTGTCAACGGCGGCGGCGCCGGCAATCAGGAGCTCAAAACATGACCAATGCACAGGCCGAGTGATTCCGATGGGAGTGGCTTGAGAGGCGGTGTAGTCGTCGAGTGCTGAGCCACTACGTCTGAGAACGCTAGGCTTAGTACGATGCAGAAGATATTCAGCTTGCGAGAAATATACGTGTACATATATGAAAGCGTGTATCTACATATATGCATATACACATGTATATGTATGTCATTATATAAATATATGTACACATACATACGCAGGACTTCCTGTCCGTACGCGGACAGGCTGGAAAATGCGCAGAAGATCTGGTACTTACGCATGTGGGTCGTGTTCACGAAGTAGGGAAGTTTCCTTGAGAAAAGTCTTGAGAACGAAGACGCGCGGACTACCGCAGCTCTCCGTGGTGGGAACGGCTCTCTACGGTACAGCAAGGCGCTCCCCGTCCGGCTACATTTTGCTGCGTAGTCCGTGCAGAAGGAGATTCACTTAGGACCACTCATAGACACAAACAGAGATACACGCTCGTATGTGTGTATACGTATGCGTTTATGGACGCCTGTACGTGATCCGTACATGCCTGTCGATGCATGCAAATGTCAGAATTCTCCGTGTATAGGATCTTCGGGATACACGCATCAGGGCGAGGGCTCAAAAAATTTGTTTGCATCCGTGGAATGTGTCTTCCTGCAGCGTTCGTGAGCAGAATTCTGCAGTGTTCGTGAGCAGAATTCTGCCCTCAAACAGGTCTGCATCACCGTAGCTCTCCCTCATGAATATGCCTCTATGACATACAACACTGCATAATGTAGCGCACGAGTCCGAGTGTTTCCTCAGTAGGCGTGGCTAGCGGCCCCCAGGCCCGTGCGAGGTTTGCCGGGTCCACGTAGATCTCAGTGGAGCTAGTGCTCTTGAGACGCATCTGCTTTGTGAAGTAATCGTCTAAATTGGCACACTTCGACATCCCTGAGAGCTTTGGTGCGGTGAAGTAATAAGCCAACAGTAATTAGGCCTTTGATATTGCATGGCTTAACTTCTGCGGTACACTGAGAAACGACTGCAACAAAAAAACTGTTCGTTGTGCAGTGGCCAATGCACGTTTCGGGTTCCTTCTGCTCGTCTACTTCCGAGTCCTGTTTCGTTTGTCCGGTTAGCCTCTGCGCGGTGACGCGGTCAAACACTTAGGAACGCGGTCTGTGATAGTTGGCCAGTGAAGCAGCGCGATGCGCTCAGAAACGACTGCAACAACGGATTTGTTTGTCTTCCTAGGTGATGTCCCACGTTCTATGTTTCTCCTACTGTTATACTTCCGAGTCCCGCTCCAATCGCTCGTTTTTTGACCTTCGTAGCATATCGGCGCCCTATACGCGGGCGAGCGGACGGCTACACGTATGCGTATACATATGTGCACATCCGGGAGACCGTGTCTTCCGACCTGTCGCCCAAGATTTACTGAAGTGTACTGGACGAATCCGGAAGCCGAGTGTCGCCGGTCCTCGCAAAAAGGTTTAAGCACCGTCTGCGGTTACGCAGGTGCCTCCACAGACGTGCGTATGCCGGCGGAGTAGCGAAGGGGCGGAAAATCCGGAGAAACAGAGCATGCTGTGAATACGATGATAGTTTGGACGGGCTTGAGCGAGCCTGTTGACAGTTTGCGCGTAAGCACATATGTTGAAGCTAAGTACCTACAACGGGATCTGCTGCGATGATGATTCTACAGACGCCCGTTTCTGACACATTGGACACTCCGTATACGATATGGCGTCTTCAGCTATCGCGTGCTCATGACCGTCAGCGTTACTAGTCTCTCGCAGGCAGGCCTCCGTTCTGCTTTCTCTGCAGGGGCAGCGTAATTCTTGTGTAAGTCTACGTATATAGATATATGGGTCTGCCGCACCTCGATGCTGGATTTGACTTCTAGTACACGTAGACTCGCGGTTTCACGAGAATGTACAGGACGTAGAGCTGTACATCTATATATGTATATAATCACAGCACGTGACGTACACGTATATCTGTGTTATCACAGTACGCCTACTGCTGAGTACTTAGACGCGGAAGGCCATTATCATGGGGACACCTGTCCCGCAACCGACGCACTGAAAACGGTTCAGCAGGTTTTCTCAAGCTGGACGAAAAGCAGTGCGTAGTTCTACTGAAAAGATTTCACGGTTTCCGCTGTCCAGTAGTCCGAGTTATCTTACGCCCCTCCGCACACCGGGCACCCGTGGTGCCTGCCCTGAACGTGCCTTCGTTGCTGTTGCGTGTGTTGGTACAAACATGCGAACACTGCACGAACGTAGGTGTGTTAAACCCTATATATGCATGCACACATGCATACATATTACACACATGTATGCAGACGACGGCGATGTAATTAGGCTGTTCAGAGACGCCCCGTCAAAACGATTAACTACTACTGCGGGCACGTGCGAGCCCAGCGCTTTCGCCGCGTAGGCCTTTCGCCGCATAGGCCTTTGTTCATGCCGTATCTATTCCATTTGTACTCAGGAATCTACGTGTATCTTACTGTGCTAGAAACTCACATACACGGCGAAGCACTAGGTTAGTATGTGAGTATCCGCCCCGCACTCATGCAGCGACCGTGGAAGCGCCTGCGTGGTAGTGACCCCATCCTTTGATGTACTCTTTCCGTCGGCTCTCTCATTGCGAATTCTTCTCTTCCGCTTTCGATCTTGATGCCAGGCTTTTTTGTCCCTTCGTCCCTTTTTCCACTAGACCAAAAGCGGATGCCAGTGTCACGGATGTTCTCCAGTTTCTGACCGTCAGCAGATTTCTTCTTTCTTCCACGCCGTGGCGCTTCCCTGTTTTTTGACCCTCTACTGATTCGCAGGAAAGCGATCAATGCCAGCCAACAGGTTCTACCCGTGTTCCACAGATCCGCTTTATAACTGTCGTTCTCCTCTCGTCTGTCAGCTCCCACCGTACACGCTGCCGCGTAGCCCTCGCTTCCCGCATGCGGAAGAAGGCCCATAGAATCTGCGCAATACACGCTTCTGGTGACGCACAGTTCAACTCGCATCATCATCCTAAGTGCAAACTACCTTCATTTTCAGGAGCTTTTTTCGGCATTTCTCGGGTCCGTCTTTCTCGAGCGCGTCTCTTTGCGCATACACTTAGGCTCGCACTGGTCCAAACACGTATGTAGTGCACAGGCGCATATGTCTATATACGCAATGTGAAGAGTGAATCGTATAGAAATCAGCGGGCTCATATAATCCCTGCCTTGTTCCGTGCCTTATCGAGTTGCGCGTTCTTTTTTTCTCTCCGTGCTTGTCCTTTTCTCTCTGGACAGTCGCCATCCGCNACACGTATGTAGTGCACAGGCGCATATGTCTATATACGCAATGTGAAGAGTGAATCGTATAGAAATCAGCGGGCTCATATAATCCCTGCCTTGTTCCGTGCCTTATCGAGTTGCGCGTTCTTTTTTTCTCTCCGTGCTTGTCCTTTTCTCTCTGGACAGTCGCCATCCGCCCGCTGGTTTCCTTCCCACGACAGGTGTTCCTTCTGGCTGCGCCGGTGGTGTTGTCATCTGCTGTATTTCACCTGCGGTCCCCACCCTCAGCCTCCCTGCAGAAATATGTATGTATTCTATATCTGTGTATGCACTTGATGTATTTCACCTGCCGTCGTCACGGTCAGCGTCCCTGCATTAAATATATATATATATATGTATATTCGTATATATTCTAGCTCTGCATCTGTGCTTGTGTGTACTTATTGCCGTTTGTAGCCCCCATTGCTTGGCCTCCCCGCGTATGTATTATATGCGTATGCATGGCTTCATTGCTTCATGTTTATTTCACCGTGCAGCACGTTCGTATATAACGAAAGGGCACCTGCGTCTGTT
>SJYA01008346.1:0-16666 GCA_006410615.1 Neotragus moschatus
TCAGTTCAGTTCAGTTCAGTCACTCAGTCATGTCCAACTCTTTGTGACCCCATGAACTGCATCACGCCAGGCCTCCCTGTCCATCACCAACTCCCAGAGCCTACTCAAACTCATGTCCATTGAGTCAGTGATGCCATCCAGCCATCTCATCCTCTGTCATCCCCTTTTCCTCCCACCTTCAATCTTTCCCAGCATCAGGGTCTTTTCAAATGAGTCATCTCTTCACATCAGGTGGCCAAAGTATTGGAATTTCAGCTTCCACATCAGCCCTTTCAATGAACACCCAGGACTTATGTCCTTTAGGATGGACTGGTTGGATCTTCTTGCAGTCCAGGGGACTCTCAAGAGTCTTCTCCAACACCACAATCAAAAGCATCAGTTCTTCGGTGCTCAGCTTTCTTTATAGTCCAGCTCTCATATCCATACACAACTACTGGAAAAACCATAGCCTTGACTAGATGGACCTTTGTTGGCAAGGTAACATCTCTGCTTTTTAACATGCTATCTGGGATGGTCATCACTTTTCTTTGAAGGAGTAAGCGTCTTTTAATTTCAGGGCTGCAGTCACCATTTGCAGTTATTCTGGAGCCCCAAAAAGTAAAGTCTGCCACTGTTTCCACTGTTTTTCCATCTATTTCCCATGAAGTGATGGGACCAGATGCCATGATCTTTGTTTTCTGAATGTTGAGTTTTAAGCCAACTTTGTCACTCTCCTCTTTCACTTTCATCAAGAGGCTCTGTAATTCTTCTTCTCTTTCTGCCATAAGGGTGGTGTCATCTGCATACCTGAGGTTGTTGATATTTCTCCCAACAATCTTGATTCCAGCTTGTGCTTCATCCAGCCCAGCGTTTCTCATGCTGTACTTTGCATAGAAGTTAAATAAGCAGGGTGACAATATACAGCCTTGACGTACTCCTTTTCCTGTTTGGAACCAGTCTGTTGTTCCATGTCCAGTTCTAACTGTTGCTTCCTGACCTGCATACAGATTTCTCAAGAGGCAGATCAGGTGGTCTGGTATTCCCATCTCTTTCAGAATTTTCCATAGTTTATTGTGATCTACACAGTCAAAGGCTTTGGCATAGACAATAAAGAAGAAACAATAAACAATGTTCTATTCTATTATCTTCATTGGTATTGAGAGTTGTAGGTGAAAGGTGAATGTACGTGAAAGAAGAAACAGAAACATGTGAAACAGAAATAGTTAACTAAAACTCCACAGTCCTGATATCAAATTAGAACAATCAGTGTAATCTCTAGACATATGTTTATCTTTAAAAAAACTAATATTGAAAGGTTAGAAACAGCCAAGTCTAGTAGCAATGAACAGCACTCTGGCATCCAAGTTTTGGTCTTAAAAACAGTGCTTTTCACGAAAGAACCAAAGTTCCTTGAACAAATGGCTGAGTCAATGTCTGAAACAAGAACTGTACAGAATCTAAGTATAAAGTTTGAAGGCCCCAATGGAAAAGTCATCATCAATTAGAATAATAACTGAAATGCATGAAAAAATGTCAAATATGTCTAAATTCATGAGCTAATATGAATAAGAAAGGATAATAACTCATCCCTCAATATTGAAAAGAGCTAGAAAACAAATTCATCATCTCAAGAGCCAGCAAATAAAGGAAAAGAACCAACCATTTATCTCGACTTCCCTACGCAAACTGTTTCATTGGTTAACCTAGAACGGGTTTTTCTTTAGAAGTATCCTGCTAGTTAAGTGTAAAAGTAATGACAGAATGGGAGCATACATTTCAATCCCTAATAAACTAGTGGAGCCATTGAGTATCAGTGGCTACTTAACATCAAACAAGAGAAACAAGCAAAAGTTATATAATTCCTGATGAAAGAACGCTACACCACCAGGAAACAGATTTGCTGAAAGAAAATCAAACCTGATTTTGATCAAACCTCTAAATCCAACTAACACTGTACAGAAAATTCAGAGAACTGAGGAACATGTTTAAACTATTCCACAGGGTTACCATCTTTAAAATCCAGATAGTGAGAAATTCTCTAGCACAAAGGAATGATTTCTTCTACATTTATTTGCTACATGGAGGATAGAAAGAAAGATGAAAGAGAAAATTGGTTAAAAAGACATGAATAATGTAAGTTATGGACTTGTTAAGGAATATAAGTTATATTTAAAACAAGCAAATTGAAAACACTATGAGACAATTGGCAATTTAAACATGGCTAGCAACTGATGCTATTAAAGATTTACTATAATTATTTTCACATCCTAATGACATAGTAATTACATTTAAAATAGTTTTAGATATTCATACAGAGATATTCATAGATGAAATTAAAGAATGCTGGAATTTGCATCAAAATAGTATTAGGAGAGGGGTAAGGAAAGAGCGGAGAAGGCAATGGCACCCCACTCCAGCACTCTTGCTTGGGAAATCCCATGGATGGAGGAGCCTGGTGGGCCGCAGTCCATGGGGTCGCTAAGAGTCTGACGTGACTCAGAGACTTCACTTTCACTTTTCACTTTCATGCATTGGAGAAGGAAATGGCAACCCACTCCAGTATTCTTGCCTGGAGAATCCCAGGGACGGGGGAGCCTGGTCGGCTGCCATCTATAGACTCGCACAGAGTCGGACACGACTGAAGTGACTTAGCAGCAGCAGCAAGGAAAGAGCATATAGATGAACAGAATGTCCATGAGTGGAAATTGCTGAAGGTGGGTGAGGGATACATGAGGGTTCATTACGCCACTGTGAACTCTGCACATGTGTGAAATTATTCTTAATAAGCATTTTAAATAATTTATAATTATTACAGTGGATTAAACTAATAATTTTGATAAAATATTCTCTATATTACAAAATTTACACACATATAAAAATTCATAAAATTTTCAGATTAAAAAGTTGCAATCTTTTAATTGGTATGTTTCATGTGTTACTAATCAGTAGTCCTCTTTGTCATCAGTTCAAATAACAATCTCATGCTTCACATGTGACAAGCCAATATAACAGATTTCTATCATAAGGCCAGAGAACGATTCCTCCAACAGTTGCACATTTAAGACACAATTATCTTTTAATACCCATAGTAAATAAAATACCAAAATACCTTGAAATGAGGCAAAGATACACTTGACTTTTAAGAAGGTTTATTTTTAGGACTGAAACTCAAGTGTACACACATACGTATACATACACATATTATATACATATAGTGTGTGTATATACCCATATATGCATATATATACACACAGAAACATATATACTTTTAAAAATAGAAAAATGATGGAAGTCTGAAAATAAAAAGAATTTTAAAAGTGCTATTTTCAGCTCAACTTTATCCATCTTAAAATGCTAATCATGAACATTTATATTTCTGCTAATGCTTTTGAAAATGATTTTGATATGTTAAATGTTTCATAAAATACCTTTAACTGACTTTTGAGTTACTGAAATTATATGGAGTTAAAAAATACTAGTTAGCACAGAAATTTTGTTTTTTTATCATATTTTTAAAATTTGATCCTTTGTTAGGAATTTTTAACAGAATATGCTTTACAAGTGTGTAGCACTATTAAAATGCAGTGAGATCACAGTCATGGAATCTCTGTAAAACTATATTGCTTTATTTAAAACTAATGAAAGAGCCTAATGTGTGTAAGCAACATTGTGCAGCAGAAAGAATACTACATTAGGAAAACAAGTTATAATTCTCATTACTGTTTTCTGTATGGCCAAGGGTAAATCCCATATTTTCTGGAATTTAATTTCTTTTAATAAGGTCATAACATGAGAATAAATTGTTTCTACAGACATACTGAACAGTTTTAAAGGAATAAAGATATTTCCTCATCTTTAAAATGGGATACATAACATTAATACTTTACTGTGCTCTTTGAGTGTAGTGCTACAGAAAAGCAGGGATCAATTATAAGCAAATTGAGTTTCTCAAAAACTCACCCTCAGCTGGTAGAACATGACTTTTTCATCCTCAGGAGCAATGAATAAACTGGAAACAGCTAAGGAGAAGAAGCCATCCGTGGTTGACTTTTGAAAAGCAGACTACATAGCACTAAAGATAACCTGAATCTCTACCTGATTTCTGAGCAGCTCATCTTCTAAGCAGTAGTTCTCAGAAAGGAGGTCAAAGAGATGTTTGAGGAGTCCAGGGGTCTGGAAACTGAAGCAGCAGAGAAATAAATAGTGCCTCTATAGGGTCAGTGCCTCTAATTAGCACAGGCACAGAGAAACTCGACTGCCTTCATGCAGTCACAGTAAGAAAGAGAGTCTTATTACATCCTGTGACCTGTGTGTCCTGGAAAAGGCTTAGGAAGGAAGAAGGTATTTTCAGTAACAGTTGAGAAAGTTTCTTTTTAAATAGGTGCAGGGATCTTTTGGGAATCAAAATTCCTGCCTGAGTTCAAAACCAATTAATATCTTATTTAAAATTATCTATTTAATGTGAATGTTTCTTTACTTTAAATAGATGTACATATATTAATTAAATTAGAAAATACATCAGAGTTTCANCAGTTGAGAAAGTTTCTTTTTAAATAGGTGCAGGGATCTTTTGGGAATCAAAATTCCTGCCTGAGTTCAAAACCAATTAATATCTTATTTAAAATTATCTATTTAATGTGAATGTTTCTTTACTTTAAATAGATGTACATATATTAATTAAATTAGAAAATACATCAGAGTTTCAAATACAAAGTGAAAAGCAAGTCTAAAATAAGTTTATATTTTTAAATTTCGTGTCTGCAAATAACAAATACAACATCAGATTGACTAAGGCTATTTAAGTGTAGGAAAGGTTGAAGGCATGACCTGTCATTCAGTTTCAGGAATGAAGTTATGAACACATACACACATATATATATAATACATAAATTGTATGTGTATATGGTGTATGTGTAATACCTATGTATACATGTCCATATACACATACATACGTATTTGTACAAACCTGACAACTGAATTTATTCTTAGAAATGAACCAATTAATATAGACAAATTTATTGTTTTAAAAGGGCATTGATAAGCATTAATTCCTAGTTGAACTAGCACTTTAAATGAAATCTGATGAATTTTTGACTAAAATATTAAAAGGAATTTGGAAAATTTTGAAAGGCATAAATACAATATTTAAAGGGTATTAATTAACATATGATGGATAAAAAAGTAAACCTAAAGAGAAATGAAAAAGTCAATAAAATAACAGTATGTCCAGTGGTTATTCAGTGTTTATCTACAATTGAGAATGAATTTTAATTTTGAATTTTTTGACACATGTATTGAGTCCTGCCCCCAAGACCCCAGGTGCTGAGGCTTTGCACCAAGGCCACAGAAGTAATCAAGGTCACCTCTGAAGCTGACTGAACCCCTTTGTAACTGTTGCCAAAGGCCCCTGATCACCACTAAAAAGCTTCCTGACTCCTAATTAGGCAAAGATGCCCACTCCAGTAAATACACTTGCACCCCAACCAATCACCTAACGCCAACCTTTTAGCAAGAATTTTCTTTGTCTTGAGACTATAAAAATTGGCTATTAACACACAAAATCAGTTGACTCTCTTGGTCTGTCAGGAGGTTGGCCTGCTGTGCTTGCAGTACCCACTTTATCTCTGCTCTTTGTTCTTAATAAACTGACTCCCTTCTGAAATGCTTTATATCTGGAAATTCTTTTCTAACCCATGCTCGGACTGCCTCAACAACATGAGAAATATTTTAAAAATTAAGAAAATATGAAGAAAGAGGTTTAACACTTTATCTTTGATTAAAAACAAAGAAGAGCTGCTTAGCTCTACTTGAAGTGCTCTTCTATGTGTAAGGAAAAAGCAGTTAGAGTTATATTTCCAAAAAGGAAGATGTGATTTTCCATTCTCTGCTCGGAGACCTTCCCATTTTCATTCTTCAGCTCTACCTGTCCCTCTTCCTGTAAAGCTTTTCCTCATGCACTGGAGAGCTCCACTCCCAAACAAATAATCACTCTAACAAAGTAGAGTAAAAAAGTAGTAACAAAGACTTACTCTTCCTGTAAGTCTGCATATATTCGGTCTCAGTATTTGAAATTATTAATTGATACAGGCTTTCACTCTATTATAATGAAATAAATAGATTCTCAAATGAAATAAAAAGATTCTCAAATGCAAAAACTATGCCTTCTTTATGGTTTTAATCCCAAACCTGACATATATGTGACAAAAAAAAAAAACAAAAATAATCAACTGATGAATGACTAAATGGGTGGATGGAAGTAACCACAACAAAGAGCTGGTGATGATAACCCTTCATATTTTTAATCTGAAATTTTACTGATAATGTTCTAAAAGAAAAAATATAGTATGGCATAATTAACATTTTATCACTGTGTTATCACCTACATCCCTCTGCAAACACAAAACACGTACACACACATGCACACAAACACATACAAATATTCCAAGTTAAAATGCAAATTTTTAGTTTAGACTTCACATATTTAAAATTTCATAATTTGTACAGCCTTACAGGGGTAGGACTACCAAATTTATTAATGACTGTGACTGATTCAAAAGGTTAAATAGGGGAAATAAAAGCTCCACCTTAAAAGAACAAATCTGCTGTTTGTCAATGAGAAGGTGAAACCAGATAATCAATAAATGTCCTCTGAATTATTTTAAATAATTTTTCCCATGGCATCAAACTCCCATTAAGCCAAACTTTCACTAAGGCTGGGCATACATGTTTTACAAAAGAACAACTTTTTAAAATGAAGAGAAACTAAGTTTTCAAATGATAGCACAGTTGAATAAATATGAATAAATTCTCTAGACATTCCATAGTAATGTATTTTTTTGTTATTTTTTAACTAATTGGAATAAATTATACTATAGTTTCCATTAGGAAAAACTGTTAAAATGGATCTTCCTTCCTAACACGGATCACCTGAGCTATTCTCATAATTTAGAGTGTGTAGGCAATTTCTGGCACAGAATGTAAGGAAATAAGTGTAAAGAAACCATTGGGTAATTCTAGCAAATAGCACTAGCTTGAACAAACGCAAAAAAGGAACAATCCTTTATAATCCAGTGAGACATGCTTTAAAAGCTTCCAGCCGTTTCCTGAGAAGCACTCAGAGTCATTAAAAAGCAGCCACGGTTTGCCATAAGAGAGAATGGGAAAAGGAATTTCCTGTTGTAATGAGTAAGATGAGGCAAGGAAAACAGCCAAATTGACGCTGTTTACAGACAATAGAAACACAACAACCTTTTATTTGTATAATGACACTTATATTCAAATTGGCTGGATTCTCACTGCCTTAGTTTTAAAACACAGTTTAACTGTTAAGTATTTTGGAAAATCTCCTAGCATAGACAAAAAGTATTTTCTGAGCATCTAAAACTTTTTCAAAAACAGAAATTAAAATACTTTTTTCAAAAACTCAATCTTCACCATTATAAATGGTTGGCATAGTTGGCACCATAGTTGGCATCTATCTGAGACTGAATATAGTCTACCAGACTTTAAACATAAATGTTCAAGTATATTTATCCAACTATATCTGATGAAATGCAGTAAATGTCTTATATGTTTGTGTGCTTTTTATTCACTTTTCAATTGAATACTATGAGTTCAAGGGCTTGCCATCCTGTGGCCTATATTCATTTAATCCTGTCTCTGAATTATTTCTGACAGCCTCTCTTCCCAGGATGTAGTTCACAAAGTCCACAAATTGATACAGGTGAATTAAAGCTGAGACTGATGCCAGCTTCCTGACTGTCAGTCCAGCTCTTCCATCACAAGACTAAAAAGCACGAGATTGATAAGACCAGTAAGGACTACCAGTTGAGTCCTGAAACTAAATGTCTAGCCTTGTGATTAGTTGTAATCAATCTGAGAAAAGACCTAGTATCCTTGTACTTTACTTACTCCAGTCCAGTCACCTTAGTTAACCTCTGGTTGGCATTTACTTGATGTATAATTTACATACCATAGAGTTCACTCATTTAAAATACACAATTCAGTGGTTTTTAGAATATTTACAAAGTTATGCAACCATCACTATCTAACTACATTTATACAGAACATTTCCATCACCCTAAAAAGAACTCTCAATGGAAGAACAGAAGAAAGGAGGGGAAAGAGGAAGAGAGGGATACAAAGAAGAAAGGAAAGGGCAAGAAGAGGAAAGCTCCAGAAAAAGAACTTCATTTAAAGGTGAAAAAAAAAGCTTACAAAAATAAATATTAAAAAAACACTGGAAATATAAATTCAATAACATTTTAAAAGTACATTTTTCACTTTATTCTAGATGACTATATCTGTCCTTTCTTTTTCAAAGTCAGTATTATTATTCAGTCATGGGGTAGGTAAAAGATTCCTGGATTAGAAACTTGTTTTCTAAGACAGAGCACCGGGGCATCTTGGTTTGGTTATATTATTTTGCAAACCATGAAATTTACTTTTATCTGAGAATGGTTGCACTCATTCCATGTTACCTTGAGGAATTTTGAAATAATAAAGGTATTTTTACAACAGGCCATGAGATGTAACTAGGGATTCTCAGCTCCTTAGCATTGTTTCAACTCTATTTCTTACTTATGATAGGGCTGTGACTCTGGGCTTATAACACCTAACATCTATCCTGTTGTTATTTAGTTGCTTAGCCATGTCTGTCTCTTTGTGACTCCATGGACTGTAGCCTGCCAGGCTCCTCTATTCATGGGTTTTTCCAAGCAAAAAGCTGGAGTGGGTTGCCATTTCTTTCTCCAGGGGATCTTCCCGACCCAGGGTCAAAACCCATGTCTCCTGCTTGACAGGCAGATTCTTTACCACTGAGTCACCTTGGAAGTAGACTTCTACCCTAGACCACCATTTACTTAGCTTAGCTTGCTGCTAATCAAAAAAGCTGATGATGCCTGTCGAGACTGAAGATTAGTTCTATCTGCTTCAGTTTGTCCTTGTCCCTTGTTTCTTGTTTTTTCAGAACTAGCTAGCCAGAGATTTCTGACTTAGATAATGTTCCAGTTGCAAGCAAGACTTGATGGCTACTTGGAATCTTGTGACCAAGGCAATCATCTCTGAAAATAAAAGCCCTTTCTTCTTTTTCCTACATAAAGTGAAGTGAAGTCGCTCAGTCACGTCCAACTCTTTGCGACCCCATGGACTATAGCCTGTCTGACTCTTTATGACCCCATGGATTGTAGCCCACCGCACTCCTCTGTCCATGGGATTTTTCAAGCAAGAGTACTGGAGTGTGTTGCCATTTCCTTCTCCAGTGGATCCTCCCAACCCAGGGACTGAACCTGGGTCTCCCGCATAGTAGGCAGACGCTTTACCATCTGAGCCAACAGAGAAGTCTCCCAGTAAAACCTGGGGAGCTGGAAGTTGCTCTTTGGGACACGAGTCCACCTTCACCCCAGGACTGTCAGCTTCCTCAACAAAGCTGTCCTTCCTTTTACCCAGCACTTGTCTCTCAGTATTGGATTCTCAGGCAACAAGCAACTGAACTTAATGTAGATAATATTTCCTTTTATTCTTATTGTAACTCTCATTTTCAGCACTCAGTTAGAATATACATTCAGGTCTTCATAATCTTAAGCTTTTTAGTCTCGTGATGGAACAGATAGATGGCAATCAGAAAACTGGAAAAAAACTGCCACTTTAATTCACCCCTATTCACTTCTTCCTTCTCTTCCAAGGGCATGTTCTATGTTCTTCTATTCTTTCTTCTCCAATTGCAAACATCTTTTTTTCTGATTTGTTCTACACTGACAAAAGATTTAAACAGACATTAACATTTCAGCTAACACTTTTCTTTGAAATTTGCTGTGTCAGAAGAATAAGTGTCATATTCTTTAAAATCTCATGGGATTCTTAAAAAAGTCAACTTCTAGAAATTATTAATATCTTAAACTTTTCAGTATCTGGGTTGCATTTCACAGACAGATTATATGCAGCCTTGCAGTCTTCTGAGATAAAATTGCTTTATTACTTAGATAAAATAGATTGTATCTGAGATTGTGCTAATTGACCCTGAGAAATACAAACCATAGTAGCCTCCACACTATAATCTTTTTTTTTAAAAAGTCCCTACAATGTGCCCTTTACTACAATTTCCTAAGATATACTCCTTATTCTATCAGAAACTCCAACGGACTATATGAAGAAAACTATCTGGATCATATTAATCTATAGTAAGGAATCTTGGCTATTTGCAAAGTAATTTGGGACTGTGAAAATGAAGCAAATGAACTTTAAGTAAATACTGCTAAAAGTCATCTTTAAACACTTCATTCAAACATTTTAAGACTCATCCCACATGGTAACATATATACCCTTGATATAATATTAGTGTGTAAAACCAGGAACTATAAATTGTTACAAAGGAGTTATAATATCACCTATTCACTCCATTAGAATCTTGTTTTATAATAATGCAAATTAATTCCATTTAAGAAATTATAAATTAGTCTAATTATGTAAATTTGATTTTTTGAGAAGACTAGAACAATTTCTGTCATTGTATGATTAAAAAATTTACATAGACTAAAACATGTAAACTGAAATCATTTTCTTGTCACAAATGCTATTTTAGAATAGAACAAATTATAAGCCCCTGACATATTACAAAACCTTCCTCTAATGATTAATAGTGTTGAGTTCTAAGAGGAATTGCCAAGCTAATGACATACTAAGCTTTTCCAGCTTCAGCATTCTTTTGAACACACTGGGAGGGCAAGCATCTTATCTGTCAAATCCTTCACTTAGTTCTTGCTAAATTAAGTTCTAAAAAATACATAAATTACTTTTTTTCCAATGAAGATTACTGAAGTGTTATGATTTGGAATACTGCCTACTGGCTAGAATCATACTAATAAGTCATAAAAATGATTTACCTAATAGTTACATAGCTGTAGTCAATATTCCAATTTAAAAATATATTGTGTTGCTTCTTTGTAAAGAAAATGACAGATAAAGTAGACATATAACAACAACTTGTCACCAACTAGAAACATATAAAAACTGACCAAAAAATAAAAATATTTTCTTTATAAAACACTTAATTTTAATACATTAAAAAAATTTGGTGCTTAACAAGCAAACTGAAATAGAAATATCTTTCAACAAATACAATAACTTACATAATATGATTTATCCTCCAATATTCATTTTAATCATAATTAGTGTATGCGGTTAAGGTATGGATCTTTATTAAGTTCTTTAGTTTAGAGACAGTTTCAGAAAACTTAGAAGATACATAAAAGGGATAAACTGACTTCTCTCAAGAAATACTCTGTCTTTAAAAGTAGTAACAAAGGTATCTTTCAACCATTCAGTCCCTTATTTAAACAATATTTACTATGAACTTACATTGCGAATTATATTATAATACAAGTGAGCAAGCTAGAATTAAGCTACACCTCATGAAATTTATACACCATCAGCAAAGACAGAAATGGGAGAAAATAATTCACACATAAGGAGAAGAAAAATATAATGATTTATAGGGTATTATGGTGGCTTATTACAAGAAAACCTTAACGAGTATAAAAAGAATATCAAGGGATCCTTTTTGGAGGAAGTAATGTTTAGACTATAATTTGAAAGATGTAAGTGAAGTTTACCACACAGAAGGAAAAGGGAAAGGTTTGAAGGCGTGCAAACATGGCATTTAAAGAACTGAAAAATAGGCCAATAAGGATGAAGAGTGGATAAAGGTGGAAGCAGTGACAACAGACAGAGCTGAAGAGATAAGGCCAGGAAGAAATCTGTTTGGTACGTTAAGCCTTGCAATAGGAATCAACTGAAGGTGACTGGGAGATAATAAATCTGCATGTAGATTTACATATTAATATATTCACATTGTTGAAGAAACTTCTAGAAGAAGAGTTAAAAAGCTGTTACTGTAGCTCAGGCAAAAAATGATGGTAGAGAAATAAAGCTGTCACTAAGAATGGAAGCAAATGAATGCATTATATTTTTTAAAAAATTAATGGTTAAGATTCAGTGTCTGAAAATAAGGTGATGTGGGAAGACAAAGTACTGCAAAATTAAAGCTTGAGCAGCAGTACAAAGCCCTGGTATATCTGGAAAAGTGGACTAGTTCTAGGACACTGATACAAGTCTTCCAGCCAAAGAGAAGCTGCTCACCTGACTTCATGCAGTTTTAGATTAACTGTTTAATCAAACCTGCTGTTCAAGGAATGTAAGCCTTTCATGAAAACCAGAAGTTGATCGGAAACCTATCCAAAGATCTCAAAGCGAAAGGTGAAAGCATAAAGATTTTGTATTGAAATGTACATTGGGTTAGTCATCAATAAAAACAAGGAACTGTTATACCATTCATTAAAGATGAAAGGGAATAATGTAATATTTAATTGGGCTTTGCCAAGTCTCCATTGTTTTTTTATAAAATTGGGGACACAAATCCTGATCCAACAACATGGAATCACTGTAGAGGAAAGATAAATTATATTCAAGGTGAACTCCAAGAAGTACCAAAAAGCAGATAAAAAATGAGCAAAATCTGTTTATAATGCCAACTGAAAATTTTGTGGTAGCAATTTGCAAGTGTGAAATATTTAAACATAGCATCAGTCATCTCTTAACTACAGTTTGCATCTGTTAGATGGCTAAGGAGAGAGTATATATTATCCTGAGACGAAAAAAAATAAAAAGCCTGAGGAGGAAAATGCTTCCTACTACTGGAGTATTGGAGGAGAATCACTGAATCATGATTAACATGTTGCACATAAATTGACGTTCTGTCTCAAACCCAGCAGCAATTCAGGTTCAAGTCAGCAATCCTCTGATTTGACTTGCCATAGAAAATTCAGAGAAAATACTCTAATGAAAGTTGCAGACTTATGAGCCCCAAACACTGTGAGTGACTAGAAGCAGTAACTTAGCCCTATCTCGAGTGTTACTGACATGTGAACACACATGTTTTTCTATAAAATAACTGAAAATAGTTCCAAATGTAATCTATAAGACTTGTAGATATAGAAAGATTATTTTTAAGATATGACCTATGATTAACCTCTCAGAGAGATTTCAAATTGTATCCAATATTCATAGCACCATTATTTACAATTGCCAAGAAATATTACTAGAAACAATCTAAGTTTCCATCAGGAGATAAATGGATAAAGAAGATGTGTTGTACACACACACACACACACACACACACACACGCATACATACACACAGTGGAATACTACTCAGCCACAAAAAGTATAAAAATTTTGCCATTTGCAGCAACATGGATGGACTTGGAGGGAATTATGCCCAGTGAAATAAATCAGAAAGAGAAGTAAAAGTATTGTATGATATCATTTACTTGTCTAACCTAAAAAATAAAATAAAGTAGCGAATATAACAAAACAGAAGCAGACTCACACATAAAGAAAATAAACTAGTGGTTACCAGTGGGAAGATGGAAGGGGGACCGTATAGGAGTAGACTCTTAAAAATATGTTAAATAATACATATTATTGTCTATAATCATGCTTCATACCAAATCATACTGACTAGTTACTGAAATGCTGATTTTGTACAACCAAAAACACTAACTTAGCAATTTTGCAAGTTGCAAAAAACAAAGGACTCCAGAAAATTCCAAGTTTTACTAGCGTTGTAACTATCAGGGATAGAAGAAAGAAAAAAAAAAACCCAACATCTTTTCAACATTAATTTAATGGGTTTGTTTGCAATAAAATATTAAGACTATGGCTGGCAATCTGTTAGTCTTGGAAATAATAGGTTAAAAAAGCTAAATAACCTTATATCTAGGTTTGTAAGTGGAAAGAAACAAGCCAGCTAAAAAGCTAAAAATCTACAGTGTAACTTTGGAATAAAGACAATGAAAATACTTTGTTACTATTTGGAAACTTCCATAGCTCAGAAGACAGAAAAACCATTCTTTATGCCCTACCACACAGACAGACATACAACTTTCTATTTATAGAATAAATAACCTGTCATTATAAAAGCCTGACAAACTAGAGTGCCATTTGCTACTTTTTAAAGTGGGTTCAATTTAATTCCTAAGTGAGAGTTGGGATGGAGCAGAGGTGTACTCTCTACTTTTTTGCATTCCAATACCTCAATAAAGTATTTCATAAGAGTTTATTTTCTTCATCATTGCTTAAATTGTCCTTGAGAAGTGTGAATAAACAGAAAAAAACAGCCCAAACTCTATACAAAAACTAAACAACTCAGACTCTAGAGAGGCAAAAAAGTTTTCCCCTGCTGTTGAGGAACAATTATCAGAAAATAATTTACTAAAACTTTGGTGATGACACCATTGAACACTGCAATATTTTTTATGGTTTTAACGCTGAAATATTTGATGATGTTTTAATGTAAAAATTCTGTATCATGCTTTAATTTTGGAAAGAATTACATTAAAACAACAAAAAGCATTCTCAATAAGAAATTTGTTTTGTTTTAAAATGATAAAATAACCTTGGTCCTCAATATTCATTCCTAGTTTTTAACACTATTCCTAACATTTCAAATATACAGTGAAATTTTAGGCTGAAATAGTTCTCATTTATGCCTTGCATTGTTAAAGCATAACAAGTTGAACAGTAGGGGCTTCCCAGGTGGCACAGTGGCAAACAATCTGCTTGCCAATGGAGGAGACACAAGAGTTGCAGGTTCAATCCCTGGGTCAGGAAGATCCCCTGGAGATGGAAATGGCAACTCACTCCAGTATTCTTGCCTGGAAAAATTCCATGGACAGAGGAGTTGGATGGATTACAGTCCATTGGACACAACTGGGCACACACACACAAATTACAAAATGAAATGGTAAAGGAATATGAGCAAGTTTTTAATTCACTTTTTCGCTTTACTCTCTTCTACTCAAGGAATCCCCCCATCCTTCTGCTGTTACATGTTGACCGCACTCTGCTTACTTTTTAAACTCTTGTTATCTCAGTAGTGTAATCTGTCTTCAATTAGAGTGAGAGAAGAGAGTTCTCTGATTCCCCTCATGGTTGCTAAGACCAGAACAGTTAACTGTTTTTCTCTAATCCAAGCACATGTCTTCAGTATCCAGATCGCAGACGATAACTAGGGCTTTCTTTTACCAGTCTGAATACTTGACAAAGCTCTCTGCATCACAACTAAGTAGTTACCCATCCCAGCTCAAGGCTTCTCCAGGAAGCTGGAACCTGCCACTTCTGAGAATGGTGCATTCTCAATGTAACACCCACCTTTGGTTAAGGGTCCTACCCAAAGCCTATGGTTTGTTTTCGTTATTAAAAATTGCTTTTTATTTTGTATTGGGGTAGGGCTTCCCTGATGACTCAGAGGCAAAGAACCCACCTGCTAATGCACAAGACACAGGAGACAGGGGTTCTATCCCTGTGTGGGAAGATCCCCTGGAGAAGGAAATGGCAACCCACTCCAGTATTCTTGCCTGGGAAATCTCATAGACAGAGGAGCTACAGCCCATGGGGTGACAAAGAGTCGGACACAACGTAAGTGACCGAACAATCATAGCCATTAAACAGCATTGGGACAGTTTCAGGTGAAGAGTGAAGGGACTTAGTTATATGTATAGTGTATCCACCCTCCCTCAAACTGCCCTCCCCATGGCCCATCTTCAGTTGTGACTTTCCTTTCAAATCTGACAGTGTATCCTTTTATGGATTTTTCATACTTTTTGGTCTATTGAAGGTTCTCTGACTTATTTTCCAATACAATTCTAAATTGAATTATATATATTTATTTTCTGGTCTATCCAGGGATTTGAGGTTATAACACGGATATTACTGTGTGTGCTTGGTTTATCACAAGGAATAGAAAATGTGTAATTTTCCTCTCACAATAAAATTTAATATCAAGTGTAAGTTTAAATTATGAAAGAGGATATAAAAACTTTTTAATATTCTCACTACCCTGGAAACTTACTATTGCTGCTTGCATTGGTGTTATCCTTAGGACACAGAAATAATGTTTTACTTTCTCAAAATGATATTCTCATCTTTTCTAAGTAAACAAAATAAGAGGTTTGTCTTGGAATCTTTCTGTATACTGGAAAACATGTAAATAAAACTATAAAACTGAATATGAGGTAGGAGAACAGTCAAGGGATCTGAAATAAATGAAATATGAGGAGGATGAGTGGTACAAAAATGTGGGAGAATAAGAAATATGTAACCCAGCTATCACAGATGTTAGATCTTTCCANGTCTTGGAATCTTTCTGTATACTGGAAAACATGTAAATAAAACTATAAAACTGAATATGAGGTAGGAGAACAGTCAAGGGATCTGAAATAAATGAAATATGAGGAGGATGAGTGGTACAAAAATGTGGGAGAATAAGAAATATGTAACCCAGCTATCACAGATGTTAGATCTTTCCACAAGAAGATGACAGGGAATACTGATGAGCTGTCTGATATTTTTGTATTAAAATTCTTTCATATGAATCTATATCTTCTTCATGAAGTAGAGTATGATGGATAAAATAGTATACTGGAGTTCTAATCCCTTTTCTGCCATTTGATCTTGGGCAAATTTACTTTACTGCTTTCTGCTTAAGATTTCTCATCTGTAACTGAGTCCCCTACCTCAAAATATCTTTATAAGGATTAGACAGGTTCCTTTATACAGACAGCTAAAAACAACATGCAAGTGCTGGACGTTGTAATTAATACTATTAATGCTACTGGGGCTGATTTTTAATT
>SJYA01008348.1:0-16265 GCA_006410615.1 Neotragus moschatus
TATAAACTGATAATTAAGACATGGAGGGATATGTGCTATGGGAGAGGGCATTACTGGGAGCTGGGGCCCCTGTAGTCCTGGCTTGAGGGGGGTGGTAGTCAGGGAAGCCTTCGTGAATGAAGCGACTTAAAAGCTGATGCCTCAAAGACAAGAGTCAGAGCTTTGTAAAAGGAAGTGGGGAGAGGGAGAGAGTCCAGAAGCTTGCAGAGAGAAGAGTGCACTGACAAGAGGTCCGCTGCAAATACAGAGCTCATCCTCACTCTCACCACCCGGCAGTCACAATCCAGTATGTTGGTTCCTATTCTTTGAATGTATTTTATATGGATTTGCTGGTGCCCGCAGTTTTAAGGTGACAGTGTGACATCTCAGTAGATGTGCCAAGCAGAGAAACGAGGATGTGGAACAACGTTGTTGTTCAAGTTGCCCCTCTTGTGCCGTCATGGTTTCTGTGACTGTCCCAGATCTCGCATTCATTTTGTCACACAGCTTTCATGTGCTGAGCACATTCTGTCCCAAACGCTGGAAGAGTCACAACAGAAAACTCAGTGAGTCCCGTCCATTGAGCCAATGGGCAATGAAATGTTGGGTAAATAGGTGATTGTCCAGAAGTGTAGTCTGAGGGAAACTTAAGGTGCCACGGGGCTCAGGGCACAGAGGGATTCATTTTGAGTGCATGATGGGAGAGGCCTGTGAAGAAGGACCCATAAAACTTGTGCAGGGTCTTAAAGAAGGAGTGGATGTTTTTATTCTAGAATTTCTCTCCACGTGGAGCCCTCCATGCAAGTTAATTGTAGTCAAGTCTTGACGACCTGCTGGGTTTCTGGTGCCAAGCCTGACTTTGTTTTCTTTTCTCACAGCAGAAGGAGCAGGAGATTTTTGAGAGGTGAGTATGGCCCTGGTATTTGCTTGGGTAGTCATGGAAACCATGGCCTTTGACCTTTCTGAAGTCTACCAAGTCCATTGCTGTCAGGCCCCACTGCTCCTGGGAGGAAGCTTGGAGTGGCAGCTGAGTGGCTTCCTTGAAGCCAGGCTTGAGGCTTGTCATGGGCTTTCTTAAACATTATCCTGTTAAAAAATGTACAATCACCTGGCTGGGAGGGTTTCACCACCTCCATCTACAGATGAGAATGCTGAGGCTCAAAGAGGGGAAGGGACTTGCCTAAGCCCCAAAACTGGGCCTTGGACCCACAGCTGACACTTGACCCAGGACTATCTTCTCTACTTCATTCCCCCTTTCTCTAATGAAAGAATCTGAAATCTAAATCTGCATTCCTAGGCAAATTCTATTTTAATTATGCAGTAATAAAAGAATTTCACCAGGCCCTACCTGAGTTCTGAAAAGTCTTGAAAGGTTATGAGACCCAAGAGCCGGAGGAAGTGGCCAAGAGGTGATAATTTTCCAGGCAAAGAAATTAAGTTCTTACCCTGCGTGTGTGAGATTTCAGAGCTCACAGACACAATGTGTGCTTGGGGAGCACAGTCCATTCTTCTTTATTTTTATAAAGATAGCAATATAGATATCAAGAGCAATATATGTACATGGGAGAAAGAAAATAGTTTTCACCAGTAGAAAATGATTTAAAATGAAAAATGTCTCTATCACTTCTTCCCAGTTGTTTCTGAGTGGTGATCAGCTTTAACAGTTACATGTGTGTCTGGTGGCTTTCCCATGTTTAATCACAAAAGAGTGTGGGGGATTTTTCTCTTCTTTAAAATGTTGTTTTGAAAACACAGATGGGATCACCTCATATTTGTTTTATAACTTATCAGGCTGTCTATCCTGTACATTTAGATTCACCGCACTTTGGGGAAGTCTGTGAAGTATTCTGCAGTATGGATGTTCCTGAATTTAGATTACTGTCTCCTTATGATCTCTTCCACACTTCTCCTCTCTCTCTCTCTCTCTCTTTTTCCTTTAATTTATTTACTTGGCTGCACTGGGTCTTAGTTGCAGCATGCAAAACTCTTGGTTGCGGCATGTGGGATCTAGTTCCCTGACCAGGGATCGAACCTGGGCCCTCTGCATTGGGAGCTTGAAATTTTAACCACTGGACCACCAGGGAAGTCCCTCTCCTAATCTTTTTCTCTTTTATCTTCATCATCTTCCTCTAATACAGTCTGTTCTCAATATCAAGCTGATCTGACTTCTTTAAAAATTCTTTACTTTTGGTTTTGAAATATTTCATACGTATAGAAAAGTTGCTAAAGTAGTATAATAAACTTAGAAATACTAATTGATATCAGCCACATTTGCTCTCTGTTTCTTATGTCTCTTTCTTCCTGTCTATCTAGTGTATATGTACAGAAAAACTCATTTTTTCTGACCTATTTGAGAGTAAGTTGCAGATAGCATGACTTTTTATCTTATTGCCTACTTCAACATGAATCTCCAAAAAACATTCTCTTACATACCACAGTATAATTATTAAATTCAGGAAATCCCATGTCCATATAACACTATTATCTAATACATAGTCTGTATTCAAATTTTGCCAATTGTGCTAAAAATGTTCTTAATAGTCTTTGGAATCCCATTCCCCCCCATACCCAACCCATCTGATCTTTTCATCTCTAAGTTTTCCTTCACCCTTTTCCCCCTCTAAACACTTTTTAAGAGTCTAGAACAGTTTTATAGAATATGCCTCAATCTGAGTTTGTCTAATGTTACCTCATGATTAGCTTCAGGTTGTGCATTTCAGGGCAAGAGTATCTCATACATGATGTCCTCAGTCTGTCTGTCACACCAGGGGGCACTGATATCATTTTGTCCCATTATCAGAGATGTTACCTTTTTTAATTGAAGTATAATTGACATGCAGCATTATGTTAGTTTGTTTAAATTGAAGTATAGTTGATGTATAATATATAAGTGTACAAAATAGTGGCTCACAATTTTTAAAGGCTGTACTCCATTTGTAGTTATTATAAAATATTGGCTATAATATTTCCTATGTTGTACAATGTAGGCTTGTTGCTTATTTCATACATAACAGTTTGTACTTCCTAATCCCCTACCCCTGTCTTCCCTCCTCCTCCTCTCTGTTCATAACCACCAGTTCTCTATGTCTGTATTCTCTATTTCTCTCTGTTCTTTTTTTTTTGTTATAGTCATTAGTTTGTTGTATTTTTTTAGATTCCACGTATAAGTGGTATACAGTATTTTTCTTTCTCTAGCTGAATTATTTCACTTGGCAGAATTCCCTCCAAATCCACTCGTATTGTTGCAGATGGCAAAACTTCATTCTTCTTCATGCTGAGTAATATTGCGTTGTGTATATATGTGTATATATATCTGTATGTGTGTATATATATATATATATGTATACTACATCGTCTTTATCCACTCATCTGTCTATGGACATTTAGATATATATAATGCCGCTGTGAACATTGGAGTGCGTGTGTCTTTTTGAATTAGTGTTGTGTGTGTGTGTGTGTATGTGTGTGTGTGTGTGTGTGTAGACCCAGTAATACAGTTGCTGGGTCACATGGTAGTTCTGTTTTTAGTTGTTTTTTGTGTGTGTGTGAGAAACCTTCATATTGTTTTCCACAGTGGCTGCACCAGCTTACATTCCCACTACAGTATACGAGAATTCTGTTTTCCCCACATCCTCACCATTTGCTATTTGTGCTCTTTTTGGTGATAGGCATTCTGACACCCCGGAGGCGATAGCTCACTGTGGTTCTGGCTGGCGTTTCCCTGACGATTAGTGATGTTGGGCGTTTTTTCACGTGCCTGTTGGCAATCTGTATGTCTTCTCTGGAAAAATGTGTAGTCAGGTCTTCTGCCCATTTTTGTTTGTTTATTTTCTGGGAGGACAGGGTTTGGCTGCACCATGTGGCTTGCGGGATCTTAGTTTCCCCACCAGNTATTCTGACAGCTGGGAGGCGATAGCTCACTGTGGTTCTGGCTGGCATTTCCCTGACGATTAGTGATGTTGGGCATTTTTTCAGGTGCCTGTTGGCAATCTGTATGTCTTCTCTGGAAAAATGTGTAGTCAGGTCTTCTGCCCATTTTTGTTTTTGTTTATTTTCTGGGAGGACAGGGTTTGGCTGCACCATGTGGCTTGCGGGATCTTAGTTTCCCCACCAGGGACTGAATCCCAGTCCCCTGCAGGGAAGTGTGGAATAACCACTGCACTTCCAGGGAATTCCCTTTCTGCCCATTTTTTAATTGAGTTTTTGTTTTTTCAATGTTGAGTTGTATTAGTTGTTTATATATTTTGCTGTTAACCCCATACTGGTCATATAATCTGCAAATATTTTCTCCCAATTGGGTTGTCCTTTCATTTTGTTGATAGTTTCCTTTGCTGTGTAAAAGTTTTTAAGTTTAATTAAGCCCCATTTGTTTTTTTGTTTTTACTTCCTTTGCTTTAGGAGACAGGTCCAAAAAAATATTGCTACGTGGAACTTCTCTGAGAGTCCAGTGGTTAAGACTCCATGCTTCCAGCACAGGGTTCTCAGGTTTGATCCCTTGTTGGGGAACTAATATCCCAAATGCTGTGCAATGTGGCCAAAAAACAAACAGACAAAAAAATGCTATAATTTATGTCAAAGAGTGTTCTTATGTTTTCCTCTGGGTGTTTCTTGGTTTCTAGTCTTCCATTTAGGTCTTTAATCCATTTTGAAGTTATTTTAGTATATGGTGTTAGAGAATGTTCTAATTTCATTCTTTTACATGTAGCTGTCCAGTTTTCCCAGCACCGCTATTGAAGAAACTGTATTTTCTCCATTGTATCTTCTTGCTTCCTTCATTGCAGATCGTTGTTGTTGTTCATAGTCGCTCAGTCGTGTCCAACTCTTTGAGACCCCACGGACTGTAGCCTGCCAGGCACCTCTGTCCATGGGGATTCTCCAGGCAAGAATAATGGAGTGGGTTGCCATGCCCTCTTCCAGGGGATCTTCCCAACCCAGGTCTCCTGCATTGCAGGCAGATTCTTTACCATCGGAGCCTCCAGGGAAGCCCAGGGCCTTGTAGGTCAAGATAAGGAAACAATTATTTCGACTGCTATTACTATTGTTGGGAATGTGAAAAACAGTAGAGTCTTAGCAAACCATCTGATCAACCCCTTAGTCAAGGGGGAAGACTGAGCCAGAGAAGGATAGATATTTGCCTAAGGTCACAGCCAGTCAGCAGCACTGCCAGGACTAAACCCAAACCTCCAGATCCTCTGGTCAGTACTTCCTTCCACTGCTGAGACATACTTGGAGTATTCAAGAATCTGATTTTGGTGAACCTCTATAGCTCAGGGTAAAAGACAGGACAGAGCAGCCTGGTCCTACCCGTCTTAAAACCTCCCTGAGCCCCAGATATAACGCCCGCCTGGATGGAGAGCCAGTGACAGGTTCCTGACTCAGTGCACAGAAAACAAATTTCTCATCGTAGATTAGCTGACCATAAATGTGTGGGTTTATTTCTAGGCTTTCTATTCTGTTCCAGTGATCCATGTGATCTTGATTACTGTAGCTTTGTAGTATAGTCTGAAGTCAGGGAGCAGGAGTCTTCCAGCCTTGTTCTTTCTCATGATTGTTAGGCTACTTCAGGTCTTTTGTGTTTCCATACAAATTTTAGAACTATTTGTCTAGTTCTGTGAAAAATGCCTTTAGTGTTTTGATAGGGATTATACTGAATTTGTAGATTGCTTTGGGTAGTATGGTAATTTTAACAACATTCATTCCTCCAATCCAAGAACATGGTATATCTTTTTGTATTGTGGTGTATCCATCTGTTTGTATCATCCTCAATTTCTGTCATCAGTGTCTTAGATTTTCCTGCGTTCTGCCCATAGGCCTGTACCTCCTTATGTAGGTTTACTCTTAAGAATTTTATTCTTTTTGTGTGATGGCAAATGGGACTGTGTTCTTAATTTCTCTTTCTGATAGTCCATTGATAAGTGTCTAGAAATGTAACAGATTTCTGTATGTCAATTTTGTATCCTGCAACTTTACTGAATTCACTGATGAGCTCTAATAGTCTTCTGGTGGCATCTTTAGGGTTTTCAATGTATAGTATCATGCCGTCTGCAAACTGTGACAGTTTTACTTCTAATTTGGAGTCCTTCACTGTTATTTTTTCCTCTTGTCTGATTGCTGTGTCCAGGACTTTGTTTATTCATTCACTTATTTACTATCAACATAGACTCATAGATTCTTGTTTTATTCAGTGCATTGTAATCTCTTAATATTATTATTAATTTTGATCTTCAAACTGTCCCAGATTTGGCCAGTAGGAGCCCCTTCAAGCCAGATCCTGTGTCCTTCAGACAGTGCTTCATCATTCTTAGAGCACTTTCTTGCTTTCCGGCACAAGAAGATATGCTAGGCGCAGCTTCTTCTTTTCTTGCCTAAGCCCTGGAATCAGCTATTTCTCCAGGGAGTCTTGGTTCCTTTTAGTGGTGAAGAGTATTTAAAAACCAAGATTTAGGCTTTAGGTGTGTTCCTGGCTACTGATGCTTTGCTTCCAAGCCTTCTCCGTAGACAGCAGGAAGGGTTGGGGAGTGTGTGGGTTGGGGAGTGTGTATGCACATAACTTTTTTATTCCTGAGTTTGTATCACAACTTCCAATTCCGGTCAAACACCACAGGGTTTTCCCTATGCCTTTCCTTATTCTGTATTTATGTAGTTCTTCTTTCACAGTGAGAACCATGGCTCCCAGCAACAGTAGTATATCTATTCATCTGTTCAGTCCAGTCCTACAATACACGAACAGTTGTTTGAGTTGCGAAACCCATAATATGGTAGACAAACCTACTAGAGGAATTCAGGATTTGTTGGTAGTGCTTTGTGCTTTTAGACTGAGGGTACGTACTCTCAAAGTAGAGTTGCCCTCCATTTCCATGGGCTCCCCACTTATAGATTCAACCAACCAAGGGATTGAATGTTTTTGAATCTGCAGATGGGGAACCGCAGATACAGAGAGCTGACTGCAAAGGATTTGAATGCCCCATGGATTTTAGTACCCCTGGGCGTCCTGGGACCAATCCCCCTAGGACATGGAGGGACGGTTATACCCTTTTCAAAACCTGTTTGTCGGCCCCTAAGGTTGTTTCCACGTCTGTGGCTGAGCTCAGCCCTGGTCTACCATGAGAGAAGGCCATGCTGCACAGACTGGGTGTTCTGGTCCTGGCCAGGGCCCTGGTGCATGCCAGCCCCGTTTCATTCCCGCTCCTTTGCGGTCACGAGTTTTCTCTTCCGTGGCATGAGGCAGCTGGACCAGCCGATTCTCTAGACTCTAGCGTCTATAACTGGCCTCAGATTTGCTCTGATGATGATTCAGCCGTGCTGACGCCACCTCCCCCTTCCTCCTCACCTGGTCGCTGGGGCTTCTCCAGAGCAAGCCTCAGTGCTTTGAGAAGACAGAAACAGAGCCTTTCTTGTCCCGACCACAAAGAGTCTTTGTAACTAGAGCCTACTCTCAGCTTTCCTAGGGCTCTCTCTGTTCACCTCACTCCTCCCAAGCCAGGACAGTCGGTGCCAGTTTAAAAAAAAAAAAGAACTGGCATCCGTGAGGAGACACGCTCGCCCTCTAGCCTCCTCCTCTGATTGTGGACAGAGCCACGAGATCTGGGGAGGAGAGTGTGTGTTCTCACTTCTTTGCTGCCTGAGCTCAAAGCTACCTTCAGGATTAGAGGCAGAGGGAAGGTTCTTTCTCAGAAGCCAGATCAGAGGTCTCCGAGGCCCTAAGGTGAATCCTCACTCTGCCTCACAGCCCTTCAGATTTCACTTCAGGTCAAGGGAAAGATAATGGTGCCTGGACCCCAGTCTGGGTTTCTTTTGTTTCTGCAGGGTAGCAAGACTTAAATCTAGGTTCTAATTTTTAGCTGAGTGCTTTCTCTGAATCTCGTTTCCTTCCTGTCCAGTGAAATAACAACTACCTCCCAAATTAGAGCACAGATCCTGAGATTCTATGTAGAAACAGCAAGCCTAGAGCCTGGCTGCTAAATACATGACAATACTCCCCTCCTGGGTATCTTGTGTTCCCAAATCTCTTCCAGCAAAACCCAGTCCCTGCTGCGAGCTGAAAAGAGGTGGCTATTGGGAGCAAAGTGCTATGATTACTTTATGGTTGGGGTGATAACCGATTGTTTCTTCTTATGTGACTCCTGAGGGGTGTTTGATTTAAGAGCAGAGGAACGGCTGTACCTTCTGACCATACCAATAGGTTTTGCTGCAATAGATTTTGAAGGAAAGCGAGATTTTTCTCCATGCACGCTGGTGGAGCAGAAAGACCATGGCACAAGAGGCTTAGATCCTCCTTGTAGCTCTGGTCCTCCTCCCAGCTAACTCATGAGAGACACCGGTGACTTGCTTTCCCCACAGAACACACTGACACCAAGTATTTCCTTCCCTATAAACCATGTGCCTTGCTGGAATTAAGGCTCCAAGGCATAGAGGGAATGCCACCTTCTCTTCTGGCTCCAGCCCCTTCTCTTTGGGGGCTCCTATGTGGGGCCTGGCCATTCTTGCTGTCACTCTCATGGGAAGAGGATTTTACTTTGTCCCCCTCCTGTATTGATCCAGATGCGTTTCCAGGACCTCCCTAAATCTCTCTTTTTTTTTTTTTCCTGCACAAGGACGGAGGAAGCAGAGGGCATTTTGGATCCCAAGGAGTCGGAAAAGTTAAACTTCAATGAGAAGTGCACTCGGAGTCCATTACTGACCCAACTCTGGGCAACAGCCATTCTCGGATCCCTCTCAGGTTAGGAACTGCCGGAGCCAGGCTCCTGTCTGGGTGGGCTTTGCTGCTGCGTCACACCGGGGACTGGTGTGTCTGGCATTGTAGCTTAAGCAACCAGTGGTGCTGGTTGCAGGTTTGTCGATGGAGCCTAAGTTCTGGACAGGGTTGGGGCAGCTGGGCCAGGTCCTCTCTGTTTCCACACCAGCCTGCTCTGTGGTTGGGTCTGGGATAAATCCTCTTCCCAGAAATCACATCCTCCTTATGTTCTGCCCTACTGCAACAGCTCAGTATTATTTCTTGGAAACCTAGTTTCTCTTTAAGGAGCCGCAAGAGTAGCAGGTTTGGTCCCTAAGTCAGGAAGATCCCCTGGAAGAAGGCATGGCAACCAACTCCAGTATTCTTGTCTGGAGAATTCCATGGACAGAGAAGCCTGGTAAGCTACAATCTGTAGGGTCGCAGAGAATCGGAACACGACTAAAGCAACTTGGCACGTGCAGTTGATGTGGCCAGCTGGAGAGCACCTGGAGCAAGAATTGCGCTTCCTAGATTCATCTCACTCACTTGACATTGACTCAGGCCAGTGGCGGGTCTGGCCTTGTGCTGCATACTTGGGCCACAGAGGTGGACGTGACGTGGATTCCTGCCTCTTGGAATTCCACCACTGGGAGGGTTCTCAAAGCNCAGCTGGAGAGCACCTGGAGCAAGAATTGCGCTTCCTAGATTCATCTCACTCACTTGACATTGACTCAGGCCAGTGGTGGGTCTGGCCTTGTGCTGCATACTTGGGCCACAGAGGTGGACGTGACGTGGATTCCTGCCTCTTGGAATTCCACCACTGGGACGGTTCTCATAGCAGGTCTCCCCCAAACTAAATGGACGCTTCCACACTGCCTGTTGTAGTATTTTCGCAATTCACAGAAAGGCTAAGTTAAGGGGTTGAATTCTTCTCAAATTTAACCCTCCCTCCCTGCACATTCTCCTTAAAATGCTAGTACAAGCTACAGCGTCTCTAGATTCTGGAATCCAGTGGTGCCTGATTTGCCAGCAGTTGCATTTACTTAGTTGTTAGAAGCTGCATATCTGATGCTTTCAAGCTTTCAAGAACCGTGTCACTAGGACAAGTCTGATCTGGATACTGTGTATGCCCAACTAGAGTGCACTGCAGTCAGTGAATGAAAGTTGATCAGCTGTGTCTGACTCTTTGCAACCCCATGGACTTTAGCCTGCCAGACTCCTCTGTCCATGGAATTCTTCAGGCCAGAATACTAGAGTAGCTATTCCCTTCTCCAGGGGAATCTTCCCAACCCAGGTCTCCCACACTGCAGGCAGATTCTTTACCATCTGAGCCACCAGGGAAGCCCAATCAGTGCCAGTGCTAAATGTGGGAACAATATGCTGGGTCTTCATTTGGCCCCTGCCACTAACTTGGTATGTGACCTTGGGCAACTCACTTCTCTCTGGGCCTTATTTCTATCACTTGTTAATGCTTGGTAATTTACATCTCATATGATCCTCATATCCACCCTGTGATAAGTCCTGTTCTGATCCCCACTTTTATAGATCAGGAGCCTGAGGCTCAGAAAGAGTAAATGGCTTTACCTGCCAGTGAGTGGTGAGGAAGCCCTTTGCTACCTGGCAGGACCAGGTCAGGGCTAAGGGTAGGCCTTGGGCAACTCAGAGAATTCTTTCTGGCAGGTACAGAGGACGTGCGTATGGATGAGAAGACAGTCAGCCCCTTCTTGCAACTGTCAGATGATCGGAGGACCCTGACCTTCAATGCCAAGAAGTCCAAGGCCTGTGCAGATGGTCCAGAGCGCTTTGACCACTGGCCCAATGCCCTGGCGGACACGTCTTTCCAGGCTGGGCTGCACTCCTGGACGGTAAATGTCCAGAACAGTTGTGCATACAAGGTGGGCGTGGCCTTAGGCCAGCTGCCCCGCAAAGGTTCTGGTAGTGACTCTCGTCTGGGCTGCAATGCCTTCTCCTGGGTCTTCTCCCGCTATGGCCAGGAGTTCCGTTTCTCACACGACGGGCAGCACGAGCCTCTGGCACTGCTGCGTTGCCCAGCTCAGCTGGGGGTACTGCTGGACTTGCAGGCACAGGAGCTACTGTTCTACGAGCCTGCCTCGGGCACCGTGCTCCACATCCACCACGCGTCTTTCCCTGGGCCCCTCTTCCCGGTCTTTGCTGTNACCTTGGGCAACTCGCTTCTCTCTGGGCCTTATTTCTATCACTTGTTAATGCTTGGTAATTTACAGGTATCATCTCATATGATCCTCATATCCACCCTGTGATAAGTCCTGTTCTGATCCCCACTTTTATAGATCAGGAGCCTGAGGCTCAGAAAGAGTAAATGGCTTTACCTGCCAGTGAGTGGTGAGGAAGCCCTTTGCTACCTGGCAGGACCAGGTCAGGGCTAAGGGTAGGCCTTGGGCAACTCAGAGAATTCTTTCTGGCAGGTACAGAGGACGTGCGTATGGATGAGAAGACAGTCAGCCCCTTCTTGCAACTGTCAGATGATCGGAGGACCCTGACCTTCAATGCCAAGAAGTCCAAGGCCTGTGCAGATGGTCCAGAGCGCTTTGACCACTGGCCCAATGCCCTGGCGGACACGTCTTTCCAGGCTGGGCTGCACTCCTGGACGGTAAATGTCCAGAACAGTTGTGCATACAAGGTGGGCGTGGCCTTAGGCCAGCTGCCCCGCAAAGGTTCTGGTAGTGACTCTCGTCTGGGCTGCAATGCCTTCTCCTGGGTCTTCTCCCGCTACGGCCAGGAGTTCCGTTTCTCACACGACGGGCAGCACGAGCCCCTGGCACTGCTGCGTTGCCCAGCTCAGCTGGGGGTACTGCTGGACTTGCAGGCACAGGAGCTACTGTTCTACGAGCCTGCCTCGGGCACCGTGCTCCACATCCACCATGCGTCTTTCCCTGGGCCCCTCTTCCCGGTCTTTGCTGTAGCTGACCAGACCATTTCCATCGTACACTGACGTGCAGCTACTGGGAGGCCAGGTGTCCCTCCCCACCACCCTCAGCCCACGTTTCTACCCAGTGTCTTCTTCATAAATGCTGCCTATGCCCCATGAGCAGCTTTAAGGTGGAATCTGGGTCCAACCATTAAATGCTGGGTATCTGGGGGAATCCGTTACTCCCTGATTCTTGGTTTCCCAAATCCACTGTCCATCTGGCCCTCTGAGGGTGTCTCATTTGCCCCTTTATCACTGGCATCCAGCATGGTGCTTGGTGCAGAGTAAGCATGCGATAAACGTGATCAGTGAGTGGACATATGGACTGATGGATGGATGGATCAGTGGGTGTATGGAGGGACAGGTGACCGGATGCATGTTGTAGGCTCTTCTGGAGCACTCCTGTCCCCAAGAGACCCTGTCCTTTGGTAGAAAATCTTATGGCTGAAGCTCTTTCACTCCCTCTGTTAGGTGCTTCTCCATCCTTTTCATGACATGGCACAGAGAAAATATTTTTCTAGCACACAAGGACAACCTGGAAGGGATTTAGAACTCCTGCCAGGTTGCTGTTGGCCAGAGGACTCTGGCCTCTGGGGCTCTGTCCTCCCCCAGGTTTTGCCTAGATACTCGGGAGACTCAGGGGATCCTGTCTCCAGGTACCCTGCCTGCAACACACCCACTGGAAGCACTGCCTGACTAGGCAGAGCTGCAGCCAGTGCCCACCTGTGGTCACAGGGACGAACTTCTTTCCCAACTGCAGCTGTACATGCCATCACCTAACGCCTTCTCCAATACAGCGAGACCACGGTGAGGCCTTCAAACCAGAAGGAGCAAGGGAATGAGGGCCAGCCTTAGAGAACATGTACATTATTAAAGACTTTAAAACACTGAAAAATTTCTTCTGTGTTCTTTGTTGGTAATTGGGCAAATCCTCCAGGTGCCAGCTCATATCTAGTGTTGTGTTTGCTGGGAAATGAATGTCTTCACCCTCTATCCACATTCCCAGATGCAAGCAGGAAACAGCTCAGCACACAAAGCTGAAAGGGCCTGGGGACAGGGTTCTGGGCCCTGCATTGCTGAGACCATGGTCAAGTCCCTTCCTGTCCTCTGAGGAATCACTGGGCACAGTGGTCCTCCCATTTTGTTTCACCTGGGAACACCGTCCCAAGGCAGTCTTACCTACAATTTACCTGTAAGGCTCATGGGTTCAAAGATGGAGGACAGGGCCTTCCCAACTCTGAAGTTCATTCAATAATTTACTAAACACTGGGTGGGTCAAATCAACTTTTTCAGTTGACATGACTTCTGAGGCCCTTGCAGCTCTGAAACCACAGCTCATGACCTTTGAGTCCTCACTGATTGACAACTGGAAATTAATGTTTAGTCACCTGGCCTTGGCACTAAGGCCAAAGAAGACAGATCCACAAGAGGTTTGGCCAAGTCTAAGAAGAGCTTCCTGTCTTTGCCTGAGCACACTCTGCTTAAAACCTAGGTCAGAGCCATTTCTTCTATGCGGCACCTAAAGGTCTTCATGCTATACTCCCTTCCCCCAGCTACCAATCTACCTTCCCACAGCATCCTTGGGTCCACAGTTCATGGGCCTGCTGCCAAGAGTGCCCCTCCTATCTGTCNAAGAAGAGCTTCCTGTCTTTGCCTGAGCACACTCTGCTTAAAACCTAGGTCAGAGCCATTTCTTCTATGCGGCACCTAAAGGTCTTCATGCTATACTCCCTTCCCCCAGCTACCAATCTACCTTCCCACAGCATCCTTGGGTCCACAGTTCATGGGCCTGCTGCCAAGAGTGCCCCTCCTATCTGTCTGCCCATCTGTAGGCCACTCCCAGTTCAGGGTCCACTCCAGAGCCCTCCCCAGCTATTGGCACAAGGACGTATACTGTGTGCCTGTGCCTTTTACCTGTGGTACCCCTGGACTTGGCATTGGACAGGGCACAGGTGTCCAGTAAACACCAAGTCGAGAGGAGCATGAAGGGGGAAAGACAGGAAGAGACATGGAATTTCTCCAATGATCCCCCCTGCTTCTCTGCACTCCTGCCAGTTGAGCTCCAATCTCTGTTCCCTGTGCTTTCCCACTCCCACACTATCCCTGTGACCGGGGTGCCTTTCAATACTGCCATCCTTAGGACATCTCTATTCTCCCTGGATCTCCATGGCATCATGTCTCATGTGACACACATCACTTTCTACTAGAAGTCAGGCCAATGGGCCTGAGTCAGACCCGCCTAGAGAACGCCAGCTCCTGCAGGTACGAGCTGTGACTCAGGCAGGCTACCTAACCCACAAATCCACTTCCTCATCTGTAAGGTGGAAGTCACACTTGCAAGGCCCACTAGAGTTATGTATACATACATAAGGCCCTGCAGAGTATTTAACACACTGCAGGTCTACATCAGCTGCAGTTAGTGTGTTGCTTGTCTAAAACTTCGGGGAATTCTCTGAAGACCCAGGGTTCGATCCCTAGTCAAGGAAATAAGTAAGATCCCACAAGCCACATGGCACAGTTAAAAAATTTTTTTAAATTGTTTCCCCTTCAGACTATGCAGTCCTAGAGGGCAGCATCCTTACAGCTCAGCTTACTGTCCNGGGAATTCTCTGAAGACCCAGGGTTCGATCCCTAGTCAAGGAAATAAGTAAGATCCCACAAGCCACATGGCACAGTTAAAAAATTTTTTTAAATTGTTTCCCCTTCAGACTATGCAGTCCTAGAGGGCAGCATCCTTACAGCTCAGCTTACTGTCCTGGTTACCTAACTAAGCTCTTCTGATCTCTAGGCCTCCCAGGGGCAGTCACGGAGACTTCATGAATGGAAGAAGGTCCCCAGGACCTCTGCTTCAACCCTAGCAATTTCTCACTTTTCCTGTTTTGCATGTGGGGGTTCCACATAAGTACTCCCATGACAAAAGACCCTGTTGCTAAAAAAAAGTTTGAAAGTGCTGGTTTTGAAGCTAGTTGGGCCCTCATGAATCTTGCTGGAGGTGAGGGGGACTCGTGGTGAAAAAGGGACACGGGTATGATGAATGAATCTTCTCAGAGACCAGGAGCTGGTTGGTGGGGCAGGGCTGAAAGGCACACTCAAGGCTTTACAGTCCGAACGTGTTATAGAGGCTGCAGGGGGCAAAGGCCAGATCTTGGGAAGAAAAGGGTTCCCTGTCTCCAGTGTTTGTTGGCCCTGGCCACTTCCCTCACCAGACTCAAAGCCTTGCGGGGGAGCCCTCCAGGTGGTCAAGGGCAGGCAGGAGGTGGGACAGTGAGGGGAGAAAGTGTTCCTGGGGTACAGAATCCTTGACCGCAGGGTCCAAAGGCTCAGGGCCAGCCACTAGGAAGCTGTGCATGCCTACAGCCCGTGCTCCCTTGTAATCACATTGGTAACTGTCCCCAATATGGGCTGCCACTGCCGGCTCCACCTGAGCAAGGTGCAAGGCCTCATGGAAAATACGGGGGTCGGGCTTGGGCCAGCCGGCAGCCTCAGAGGTCAGCACAAAGTCAAAGTGTTTCCGCAGGCCAACACCTTCCAGGATGTCCTCTAGTCGTCGGTCAAAGTTGGAGACCACTGCCAGCCTCAGGCCTCGTTTTCGGCACCCCCTAAGGGTGGCCTCAGCCCCCTCCAATACCTGCCAGGTGCTAGGACTGCTGAAGTCCTTATACAGCTGCTCAGCGATGGGGGCCACAGCCTGGGCATCCCGAACACCAGCCTGGTGGAAGGTCTGCTGGACCAAATCCAGCCACCACTGGCGGGAGGTGAGGCCATGGCTCAGGCCATAGTTGGGGAAGCTCTGGCTCTGAGCCTTGTATGCCTGCCTGAAGGCCTGTCCCAGGGCTGTGGCTTCCACCTCCAGCCCGTGGGCCCGGGCCTTAGTGGCATATTCCACTCCCACGGGGTGGCGGAGCCTGAGCAGTGTGTCCTTCACATCCCACGTCAGCAGTCGTAACTGTAGCCGGTGCGCCATGGGTCTGCAGGAGGGGGGCCAGTCCACCCTAGGTCGGCCCCTTCCTCAGGTCCCAGGAGGTTGAGCTGGACAAGACCACCCTCACCCAACCTGAAGGTCTTCTCTTTCCGGGCTTCGTGGGTTAGATCTGCTGGCACTTAGGTAATGGCTTCACAGCAGAAAATCCTGGAATGAGAGGGCAAGTGAGGTGGAAGTTCAGGCTTTGGAGTCAGAGACAGACTGGGTTCAAATTCTGATGCTGCCAACTCACTGTGAGACCTGAGTGTCTCTGAGGCTCTGTCTCCTCATGTGTAAGGAGAGCAGAGTGACTCAACCTCACATGACTGCTGCCTCAAATAAGATTTCTCCGTTCCTCCCACCTATTATGTGCTATATGCTAGGAGAGGGACAGACCTGTAGCCCTCGTGACAGTCACAGGCATTAAAGAACAGGGGATACAGCTATCAGACAAAGAAGGAAGGCAGCAGGTACCATGAGGCTATCAATCCAGAAATCTGATTTAGACTTTGTTGGCGGGGAACTTCCTAAGCAAGTGTAGTTTCAGTGACAATTTGAGAAGGCCGAATCAGCAGACGTGCTGTGTGTGCATACTTGCTCAGTCGTGTCCAACTCTTTGAGACCCCACGGACTGTAGCCTGCCAGGCACCTCTGTCCATGGGGAT
>SJYA01008349.1:3916-17486 GCA_006410615.1 Neotragus moschatus
TGCCACAAAGCACAGCTTGCAGGACCTTAGTTCCCCCAGGGGTGGAGCCTGTGCCCCTGCCGTGGGAGCACGGATTCCTAACCCCCTGGAGCACCAAGGAGCTCCCTCAGTCAGTGCACTCACTCAGTCGTGTCTGACTCTCTGCGACCCCATGAACCACAGCACACCAGGCCTCCCTGTCCATTTCCTGGAGTCCACCCAAACCCATGTCCATTGAGTGGGTGATGCCGTCCAACCATCTGATCTTCTGTCGCCCCCTCCTCCTCCTCCAGTCCTTCCCAGCATCAGGGTCTTGTCAAATGAATCAGCTCTTCGCCTCAGGTGGCTAAAGTCTTAAAGCTTCAGCTTCAGCATCAGTCCTTCCAATGAATATTCAGGACTGATGTCCTTTAGGGTGGACTGGTTGGATCTCCTTGCAGTCCAAGGGACTCTCAAGTCTTATCCAGCACCATAGTTCAAAAGCATCAGTTCTGCACTCAGCTTTCTCTATGGTCCAACTCTCACATCCATACATGACTACTGGAAAAACCATGGCTTAGGGAGTTCCTTCGGAGAAGGCAATGGCAACCTACTCCAATACTCTTGCCTGGAAAACCCCATGGACAGAGGAGCCTGGTGGGCTGCAGTCCATGGGGTTGCTAAGAGTCAGACACGACTGAGTGACTTCACTTTCACTTTTCACTTTCATGGATTGGAGAAGGAAATGACAACCTACTCCAGTGTTCTTGCCTAGAGAATCCTAGGGATGGGGGAGCCTGGTGGGCTGCCTTCTATGGGGTTGCACAGAGTCAGACACGACTGAAGCAAGTTAGCCGTAGTAGCAGCAGCAGGGAGTTCGTTAAATCTGTCTTTTTGATTATAGCCACCCCAGTAGATATCTCACTGTGATTTTGATTTGAATTTCCTTGATGGCTAATGATAGCAAACATCTTTTCATGAGCTAATTGGCCATCTTCTTGGCCAAACATCCATTGAGAACCTTTGTTCACTGACCCCCTTACAGCCATCGAGTTTTGGAGCAGCTGGTCTACCCATGACAGGTTAAAATTTGAATTTTTGTGTACAGTGTAATCAGGGAATATCTTTGATGGTTAATGATAGCAAACATCTTGTCATGACCTAATTGGTCCATCTTCTTGGCCAAACATCCATTGAGAACCTTTGTTCACTGACCCCCTTACAGCCATCGAGTTTTGGGGCAGCTGGTCTACCCATGACAGGTTAAAATTTGAATTTTTGTGTACAGTGTAATCAGGGAAAATCTTTGATGGTTAATGATAGCAAACATCTTGTCATGACCTAATTGGTCCATCTTCTTGGCCAAACATCCATTGAGAACCTTTGTTCACTGACCCCCTTACAGCCATCGAGTTTTGGGGCAGCTGGTCTACCCATGACAGGTTAAAATTTGAATTTTTGTGTACAGTGTAATCAGGGAAAACAGGAAGGTTACGAGAGCAATTTAGACAGTAACCAGAGAGATCGTTGAGAGACAGCCTTGACTGGATCTGCTGATGGATAAGCTTTGTTGAACAGGATGAGATCAATTTTGAACTTTGCGGAGGTTCAAGTGCCCAAACCCACCCAGCTCAGAAGCTGCAAGGTTGAAAGATCATCTGGCTTCAGGGAAGGAGGGGCAGGAGGAAAAGAAGGGGACAGAGGGATACCAGGGGAGCTGGCTGGAAATAAAGGATAGAGTTAATTGTTCTCGTGGACCTTTATGAATTCATTTATAAATGGTATTCACATAAAAATGTTACATGCAAAGTAAAACTTAGGAAACTTTGTGTGTGTGTGTGTGTGTGTGTGTGTGTGTGTGTGTGTGTGTGCATGCGCGCGCACTCAGTCATGTTCAACTCTTTTCAAGCTGGACTGTAGCCCACCAGGCTCCTCTGTCCATTGGGTTCTCCAGGCAAGAATACAGGGGTGGGTTGCCATTTCCTTATCCAGGGGGTCTTCCTGACCCAGAGATGGAACCCGCATCTCTTGCACCTCCTGCACTGGGTGACCACGTTTGAGACCACGGGTCAGGGTGATGGCAGAGTTTTAAGAGAGGACGGGAGGATTTGGGAGTTATTCAGGGCACATGGAATGGCTGAAGGTATTATGTAGGGGGGATGTGTGACTGGATCTGATGTACCAGTGGACTTGGTCTCTCATTTCTCACGATACCCATTGTGAACATCTCCAGGTCTGATGGAAAGGTCAGACCTCTTCTGATTTAGAGTTTATCTGCAACTCCAAAGGGGTTTCTGGGCTGTGGGGTCACTGGGCTGGGAACTGTCGAGAAACAAGCTGGCAAGTGTAACCGAGGGAGAGGAGGAGATGGTAGCAGAGAGGAGGAGCCGACCCACGAGCCACACCAGGCCCTGAAAACTCCACCTGAAGACACACTTCTGGGTCTGCAGCCTCCTTTGGGAGTCCGGGATCTGCCCAAGGTCCTCTCAGTAACTCCCTTTGCTGTGGAAGCTGGGCACACCTCTTCCTGTTGAGAAAGGGATTCTTCCTCAGACAAGAAGCAGTGGCTCCCACGCTCCCAAGGCCTACTCCTCCCTAAAGAACTCACCGAGAACGTACTTTAAGGTAGGAGAAAACCACGCCACGAGCACTGACGGCTTGGGTCCCCTCCCCGTCTGTTTTATGAGCTCAGATGTGCTGAGATCAGAACATTCACACGCCAGCCATCGTTCGTGGAGACCAAGGCTGCCGAGCAGACACTTGTGAGCACTCCAGAGGCAGCTGTCTGTGGGTTCAAGGGTCCGGCCTTGCGTACAGCAGGCAGTTAACCAGTGTTTGCAGAGGGAATTTCTACCTCCCCCACCCCCGTGACACCCCTAGCATTCTGTTCATTAAGAACCATCTTCTCGTCATGAAACAAATATCTGTGAGGCTGAAAGTTTAAGAAGCCCTTCAGGTCTCTGAGTTATAAATTATATCTGCTTTTTATGTGAGCACTTTCTCACCGTGCTCAGTCACGAGACAGTCACTGCAGTCCAGATGGTGCTGTTGTCCAGTTGCCAAGTTGGGTGCAACTCTTGGTGACCCCATGGACTGCCACACACCAGGCTTCCCTGTCCATCACAACTCCCGGAGTTTGCTCAAACTCATGTCCATTGAATGAGTGATGCCGTCCAACCATCTCATCCTCTGTCACCCGCTTCTCCTCCTGCCCTCAACCTCTCCCAGCATCAGGGTTGTTTCTAAGGAGTCAGCTCTTCCCATCAGGTGGCCAAAGTATTGGAGCTTCAGTTTCAGGATCAGTCCTTCCAATGAATATTCAGAACTGATCTTCTTTAGGATGGGCTGGTTTCATCTCCTTACTGTCCAAGGGACTCTCCAGTGTCTTCTCCAGCATTTAAGGGACTTCTTTGGTGGTCCACTGGCTAAGACTCTGCACTTCCACCTCAGGGGGCACGACTGTGGTCTCTGCTTAGGGAACTCAGGGGCTTCCCAGGGGGCACCGGTGGTAAAGAACTCACCTGCCAGTGTGGGAGTCGTAAGAGACTCAGGTTCCATCCCTGGGAAGATCCCCTGGGCAGGGCAACCCACTGCAGTATTCTTGCCTGGGGAATTGCACGGACAGAGGAGCCTGGCAGAGTACAGTCCACAGGGTGGCAAAGAGCTGGACATGACTCAGTGACTGACCAGGAGGAATTTTTAATTGGAGAATAATTGCTTGAGAATACTGTGCTGATCTCTGCCATGCCTTGGCATGAGTCAGCCACAGGTACACAGGCGTCCCCTCCCTCCTGAACTTCCCTCCGACCTCCTACCCTGTCCCACCCCCCTAGGTCACCACAGACCACCGAGCTGAGCTCCCTGTCCCATACAGCCAATTCCACTGGCTGTCTGTTTCACTCGTGAGAATGTACATGTTTAACAGGAGGGGAACTGGGTCTTTTCCCGTGCTCATTACAGTGCTAAGTTCTCATCTGATAGGCCATTCTTCTTTAAAAAAAAATTATCTGTTATTACTTTGGGGTGCTGAGTGGCATGGAGGATTTGAGTTCCCCAGGCAGGGCCCAAACCCAGTCCCTGCTTTGGGGGCAGCACAAAGCGCTAACTCCTAGGCCGGCCCTGACACGCCACCCTTGTGCGTTATGGTTTGTTTCCAATTATCTCACCAGCATGGTGTGACCGACCCCTCTGTCCACATCTTTGTGTACTTGGGTTGCAGTAACGAGGGATCAATCCTTCCAATCGGATTAGCGGGAAGACCAAAGCAGACGTGGCACGACCTTGGTGCGTACAGTATTGACGAAGTGTCCGTCGGAAAGGTCGCTGTCTGCTTGATGGACAGAGGAGGGGTGGGGCGGTGGGGAGACAGGGACGAGGCTGCACCATTCGCCCGGGGAGCGGGGAAGGAGAGGAGGGGCTGTGGCCGCCTCCAGGGGTCTGGCCTTGGCCGCCCGGACCAGCCTGAGGCTGCTATCAGGAGAGAACGGGGTGGGGGGGGGTGGACTTTTAGAACATCCAGGGGCCAGAACCTCACGCAACAGCCGAGGGACGGCCCCTGGCCCCTGTGGTTCATGAGGCTGATTCCTGGCCGCAGCACTATGTATACACACAAATGTATATATGTTGTTGTCCAGTCACTCAGTTGTGTCCGACTCTTTGTGACCCCATGGACTGCAGCACACTAGGCCTCCCTGTCCTTCAGCATCTCCCAGAGCTTGCTCAAACTCACGTCCATCGAGTCAGTGATGCCATCCAGCCATCTCATCCTCTGTCGCCCCTTCCTCCTCCTGCCCTCACTCTTTCCCAGCATCAGGGTCTTTTCCAGTGAGTCAGCTCTTCGCATCAGGTAGCCAAAGTACTGGAGTTTCAGCTTCAACATCAGTCCTTCCAGTGAACATTCAGGACTGATTTCCTTTAGGATGAATTTCCTTGCAGTCCAAGGGACTCTCAAGAGTCTTCTCCAACACCACAGTTCAAAAGCATCAATTCTTCGGTGCTCAGCCTTCTTTACAGTCCAGTTGTCACATCCACGCATGACTGCTGGAAAAACCATAGCTTTGGCTAGATGGACCTTAGTCAGCAAAGTGCTGATGTCTCTGCTTTTCCATACACTGTCTAGGTTTGTCATAACTTTCCTTCCAGTGAGCAAACATCTTTTAATTTCATGGCTGCAGTCACAGTCCACAGTAATTTTGGAGCCCAAGAAAGTAAAACCTGTCACTGCTCCCACTTATACACATACACACATCTGTGTTTCCATTTCTGCTTCTGTGTTTGGGGTGTTTTGTTGTTCTGTTTTGCTTTGGCTGCGTCATGAGGCGTGGGGACTGGCAACCAGGGCCTCTGTATTGGAAGCACAGGGTCTGAAGCAGGGGGCTACCAGGGAATTCCTATATTTCTATCTCTGTATAAACATAGATATCTTGGTAATTGAGTAGTTCAGTCGTGTCCCGCTCTTTGCGACCCTGTGGACTGCAGCCCACTAGGCTCCTCTGTGCCTGGAATTCTCCAGGCAAGAATACTGGAGTGGGTTGCCATTTCCTTCTCCAGGGGATCTTCCCGACCCAGGGATCAAACCTGGGTTTCCTTCACTGCAGGTGGACTCTTTACCAACTGAGCCAGCAGGGAAACTCAAACATGTATATCTTATACACATATATTTCTATATAAACATATACCTTACACATAAAAAATATGTAAACATGTATGTGGCATGTATTTTTTTCTCCTCTGTATAAAGAAAGAGAGAATTTCGTTCTCAGAAGAAGCACATTTTAGGTGATACTTCTAAAGCATGCTTATATTTTTCTTTTATGATCACGTCCCTTGTAACCATGCCAAGGTTTTAACCGTGGAGAAAAGGAAAGACCCCTGCCCTGAAGAGTAACACATCTGCCGTGGGGGGTTCAGTAACTGCTCCCCTTGTGATGTCCATCGACCTGTCTGTTTATCTCTCCTTTGTGGGTGGAGAGACTGACCCATTGGCAAGCAGATTTCAGACGTCCGGGCCCTTTACCCTCGGAGGGGTCACCATCGCCCTCCGTCAGCAGGAGCGGTCTCTTGTATAAACACAACGCCATTAGCTGCACTGACCAAAATTAACAGCACCCCTGTGTGCAAACAGCGGTTATACATCAACCAGGGCTTCTGGAGATAACAGGCTGAAGCCCCGTGTTTACCGAGTTGTTCTCAATTTGTGGGGCGGGCTGATGACCCTGCAGTGCACATCTGGGTGTTTGTTTGAGTATCTTATCCTGAGGGGCCGTCACAGATCCGGCACACAGTTAATGTTCAATGAGCACCCGCCACCTGGGTTGTGCAAGGCGTCCCGAGCACGCTCGGGCAACGTGACGCCTGTGCATCTGCTGGCCTCTGCCCTGACACAGCGAGCGTGTCAGCCACACTCGTCCGCACGCCCCCCTCGCTCCCGCGGGTTTGTGGGCACGGCCGTGCCTGGCAGTTTAGGGGTTCCTTTTAGTGAATCTCACTGTACAGTTGCTTGCAGGCTGTGCTTGCTGCCGCTCCTCAGCCGTGAATCAGCCGTGTGTAGGCGTGTACGTTCACACGCGTGCCCTCTGCTTTGGGTTTCCCTCCCATTCAGGTCTCCACAGAGCACTGAGCAGAGCTCCCTGTGGTCCGCAGTTTTCTCATTAGTCCCTGGATTATCACAGCATCGGGAGTGTGTATATGCCAGTTCCAACCCCTCAAGCCCTCCCACTCCCCATTTCTTCTCTTCGTCCACACCTCTGCTTTTGCTTTGAAGTAAGGTCATCTGTACCATATTTTCCTAGGTTCCACATTTATGTCTCACTATGTGGTAGTGTTTTTTTCTTTCTGACTGACTTCACTGTGCATGAGACTCTCTAGGTTCACCCACATCTCTATGAATGGCCCAGGTTCTTTGCTCTTTATGGCCGAGGCGCCCTCCATCGCATATCTATGGCAGATCCTCTTTGTCCAGCCCTGTGTTGATGGACATGTAGGCTGCGCCCGTGTCCTGGTGGCTGTGCTAATAGACAGTGCTGCAGCGAATAACGGGGTGCCTGTGTCTTCTGGAGTGATGGTTCCCTCTCAGGTATGGGCCCAGGAAGGGAATTGCTGGGTCATATGACAGTTCTGTTTAGTGTTTTAAGGAACCTCCACACTGTTCTCCGTACTGACTGAGGTTTACAATGCTTTTTTAAGTATGTATATGTATTTACTTAATGTATTTATTTGGTGGCACCAGCTCTTAGTTGCAGCCTGTGGGATTTCGTTCCCTGACCAGGGGTTGAGCCTGGCCCCGTGCGTTGGGAGTGCAGCGTCTTAGCCACTGGACCACCAAGGAAGCCCCTAGAACGCTTTTCAAACTAGCCGGCGGGCTGGAGAAATCCTGCCAATGCCATCCCCCTGGCCCCTCCTCCAGGAAGATGCTGTGGACCTCGGTGTGGGGAGTGGGGTCAACTTAAAAGCACCAGGAGTATGACTCGGAGGGGGTGAGGGCCGATTTAACCTGGGGAAGGCGGCAGGGCCACGGAGAGGTCATTGCCAGAGATGAGAGAGATGGTCAGTCAGCAGGGGAACCTGCAGCATTCCAGCAGAGGCAGCGAGACCGTGATCGACAGGCCCCGAGTCAGGGAAGGCTGTCTCCGACGCCTCGGGCTCGGGTGGGAGACAGACAGGGGTGGAGGAGGTGTCTGTGGTCCCGCCTGGGAGAGGACAGTTAGATGTGCAGTGAACAGAGGGCCAGGGGCCGTCAGCAGGAGAGGATGAGCCACACCCCAGACAGCCTGCTCCGCCCGCCCTCAGCGGCGCCCAGCGCCTCCCCAGTGAACAGGAGCCCCGCCCTCCCCGGTCTCCCCGCCCCACCCCTCCTCATGGCCCCTCAGTCAAACCCGACTCTGCGACCACACTGCAGCCCACCAGGCTCCCCGGTCCTTGGGGCTTCCCAGGCAAGAACACTGGAGCGGGTTGCCAGTTCCCTCTCCAGGGGATCTCCCCGACCCAGGGGTGGGCCTGGAGTCACCTGCACTGGCAGGCAGGCTCTTCACCTCCGAGCCACCAGGGAAGCCCTGTCTAGCTTTGTCCTTGCTGTTCAATCGCTCAGTGGCGTCTGATTCTTTGCAACCCCATGGACTGCAGCACACCAGGCCGCCCTGTCCATCAGCATCCCCTGGAGTGTACTCAGACTCATGTCCAGGGAGTCGGTCATGCCATCCAACCATCTCATCCTCTGCCGCCCCCTTCTCCTCTTGCCCTCAGTCTTTCCCAGCATCAAGGTCTTTACAGTGAGTCGGCTCTTTGCATCAGGGGGCCAGAGGGTGGGAGCTCCTGAGCTTAGGCTGATCTTTATAAAGTACAGTTCCAGCCAAGAGCCTCCTGGGCACTCCTGCGCCCTGCCCGGCTCAGCAGTCACCTAGTCTCTGAACACACAGATGTTATTCCAGTATAGCTGGGCCAACACATCAGCAGATGACTGCCGTGACAAAGATAACGAAGGACTTCCCCGCCGGTCCAGGGGTTAGGACCCTGAGATTCCACTTGGGTTCCGTCCCTGGTCGGCCAGCTAAGATTCCACAAGTGGCGCAGCGCGGCCAAAGTAAATAAATAAACAAGCACTAGAAAGAAGTTTTCTTCTGCCTAGTTGGCAGGGTTCTCGGTCTTGGCAGCAGTCCCAGGGAACCCGCCAGCCCTGGCAGAGCAGGGTGCTCGGTCAGCGTGCTGGCGATGCCAGAGGCACCGGGCGCGCGTCTGAGCAGCAGAGCCCTCGCTGGACCCGCTGCTTCACCAACAGCTGGGGCTCAGACTCGGCGGGGAGGCCGTGTCGCCCACTGGGCTCCCAGTCCGCTTCTCTCTGGGCTGACTTCCTCCCCGTGGGCACTGCCTCTCGTCCTCCTGCAGTGTGGACGAACTCGGGTTTCATCCTGCCTGACAGTGCTCGTCCGTGCAGGCCCATCTCGGTGTGACCTGTCTCAGGGTCAGGCCTCCCCGTCTGTAAAGGTGTAGACACGTTTGCTGTTTTCCAGCTTCCCCAGAGGCTCCTCCTTGCCTTGCGTCGTGTCCACACCCTGTAAACAGCTAACCGTTAACCACCTGAACCCTCTTTTCCACTCATGTTGAGCCCCAAATTCATCCTCAGCCACCAGAACCAGGAGCTGTCTGCTCTGGGAACTGGGTCTTCACTGAAGCGAAAAAGTATCCATCTGCAGGGTCTGCTCCAGCAGAACAGACCCAGGCAGGCCCCTTGTCCCAGAGAACCTCAGTGAAGTGGGAGAGCAGACAGAAGGGAGTGCAGGAGGGCGACTGATGTATCTGGAAAGACTGGAGATGCGGATTCTCTGTAGCCAGCGGTTCTTGGCTGGGGCAGGGTGAGGTGGGGGGTGCGCCTTGCCTCTTGCACCTTCGGGGACATTCTGCGAGGCTCAGAGACACTCTCGGTCGTCACAGCTGGGGTGTGGGGACGGATGCTGTGGTATCTAGTGACTAGAGACCAGGGATGCTACTGAACATCCCGCAGTGCACAGGACAGCCACCCCACACCCCCAGAAAGTCTCTCAGTCGTGCCCGACTCTGTGACCCCAGGGACTGTAGCCCACCAGGCTCCTGTGTCCATGGGATTCTCCAAGCAAGGATGCTGGAGTGGGTTGCCATGCCCTCCTCCAGGGGATCTTCCTGACCCGGGGATGATACCTGGGTCTCCTGCGTCTCCTGCGTGGGCAGGCAGATTCTTGGCCCACTGAGCCAAGAGTAACTGGCCCCAAATGCCAGCTGTGTGGAGGGTAAGGAAGCTGCTCTGCAGCCCGGCTCTTCTGCTTGTGGATAAACACCCCCGGGATGGGAGGAGCGCCCTGTCCCTGTCTTGTCAGCTGCGTGGGTGCCTGCTGCTGTATTTGTTCAAGGTTCTCTGTGTGCCAGGCACCGCCCTGCGGAGGGGGCTGTGCCTGTTCCTTGTAGTGAAAGTTGCGTCTACCGGTAGGAGCAGATGGGCTTCATTCCTTTAGACAAGCACACAGGGTAGCAGATTTAAAAATGACTATAGATGTGTGTGCGCTCAGTCATGCCCGACTCTTCGGGACCCGCGGACTGTAGCCCGCCAGGGTTCTCTGTCCATGAGGTTCTCCAGCCAGAACACTGGAGTGGGTTGCCATTTCCGCCTCCAGGGGATCTTCCCGACCCAGGGACTGAGCTCACGTCTGCTGCAGTGGCAGGCGGATGCTTTCTCGCTTAGCCACCTGGGAAGCCCCCTCCGTAGAGGCGTGGGAGAACAGGCTGCCTGCTAGGCCTCCAGCCTCCCGAGTGGGACCCACAGAGGCCCCAGGCCCTTCTGTCCCTGGGGGTCGCAGCTCCCAGTTAGCACGTGGGGCTCCCGTGAGTCAGCGCAGGTCTCTGCCCTGCAGAGAGGAGAGAAACTTTCACTTCTCTGGATGGAAGTTTATTATGCACCTGAGGTATGCTCCCTGGCATCCTGATCCACCGTCCCCATCACACAGCTGACGTCAGAGCCTGGAAAATTCCAGCCTCACTGGTGCAGTCCCGACCCCCTCCCTCCCCTGCTCCTGGCTGCAGTTTCCATAGCAACAGCTGGAGCCTGCCTCCTTCTCCACCAGGTAATTACTCCTCAAGGGCAGGGGCAGCGCGAGGTGAGGGGCGGCGATGTGTGGGGAGATGGGACAAGCCAGCCCCCAGGCCTCCTGCAGCAGCCACTGTCCTGTCCCTTAAAACACACTCGAACAGGAGCTTGGCAGAAGGTCACGAATTTATCTGCCTGGACCTGCACGGAGTCACGCGTGTCTTTTAAGCACCAGTGACACCCACTGTGGTCTTTTCTCTTCTCCGCTCACTTATCTATTCATTTATTCAGCAAATATGGGTCCACTGTTCCCAGAGCCAGTGGTTCAAGAGAAAAACAGACACTGGAAAAGGCACGCTCTTCGGTCCGAGAGCCGAGCTGTTGGCGACATTTGTTCCTTCAAACAGGAATGTCTCAGATTCATTTAACAAAAATGGTAATATAGACAGAGAGAGTTGGTGATTGTGTGAAAAAGAAACAGGAATGTTTCAGATTCATTTAGAAGGACCACTGCGCACTACATGCCAAGGGTCACGTGAGGTGGAGAGAATGTGTCGTAAAGAGTGAACGTCAGATCCCTGCCCAGAATTCCTGGTAGGACCTTCGAACACTTTTAGAAAGAGAATAAATGGACCAAAGAAGTGGAGTCTGTTCGGCTCAAAATTAGGACTCTGTGCCTTCACTCATTTGACATCACGGACTAGCATGAACTTTGGGGCTGTCCCAGTGGCTCAAGCGGTAAAGAATCCACCTGTAATGCAGGAGATGTGAGGGGTGAGGGTTTGGTCCCTGGGTTGGGAAGGCCCCTTGGAGAAGGGCGTGGCAGCCCGCTCCAGTGCTCTTGCCTGGTGGGGTACGGTCCACGGGGTGTCAGACACAACTGAGCACGCACGGACGCGTGCAGAAAGCACTATGTTTATTTTCTCGGACGGACAGGCAGTTAGTGGGATGCTAAGTACCCTGGAATTTGCCTGAGACCCAGACGCAGAGACGAAACGTACGGACACCGAGTGGGGAAGAGGAGGTAGGATGGACTGGGAGACTGGGGTTGACATGTATTCAATATCGATGGGTGTATAAAACAGGTAACCAATGGAGCCTACTGTACAGCTCAGGGGACTCTACTCTGTGAAGACCCAAGTGAGGAGGGGATCCAAAATGGAGGGTGTATGTCTGTACGCTTAGCTGGTTCACTTTGCTGCATGGTAGAGACCAATGCAGCCTTGTAACACAACTCTACTCCAACAGAAAAAAAAAAAAAAACCCGTTTGTATTTAACAGTGAGTGCTTTCATCAAACAAAATACATTGAAAAGGAGTTGAGTAGCAGGAGAGAGGGCAGCATTTGGGCAGAGAGAGAGCTGATGGTCTTCAATGTTCTGCTCCCCATCAGAAAGCCTGGGTGAGTGTTTGTGTGATTTGCGTGGAGAGGGGGCTCGGTGAGCACCACTCTCTAGTTTACAGCCACAGAGAGGAAAAGGTGAACCAGCCTGGCCCCCAAAGAGCTGAGACCGTAGGCGGAGGAGAGATCAAAAGCAACGTCAGGCAAAGTCAAGTCACCAAGTGCGTACGGCCGCTGGCAACCCAGTGAGAACCAAAGAAATGGCATGTTTCGTATGTCCATTTGGTTTAGAAAGAAATGAATTAACAATACGGGAGAAGGAATTCCCTGGCCGCCCAGTGGTTAGAACACTACACTCTAGTAGCCAGAGGCCCCTGGGTTCTTTCCCTGGTCAGGGAACTAAGAGCCCCACAAGCTGCACAGTAAAGCCAAAAATTTTTTTAAAATAAAGCATTGAAAATAAACTTTATACTATTTCAGACTGGACAGAAAGTCTTTATAAGAAAAAACCGAAATATTAAAAAAAATCACAAAATAACATTTCAACCTCTTTGTACACACACACACAAAAAAAGACATGAAAACCAAACTGGCAAGTCATTTTTCCAGTTGTCAAGTGGACAAAAATGGGACTATAGACAAAGAGAGTTGGTGATTGTGTGAAAAAGAAACAACTGATGCCTTCGCAGGCTAGTAGGAGAGTGCAATTTGTTCAGTCTTCCTGACAAATTCCTTGGGCAGAAGGCATCCAGATTTATATGCGCGTACTCTCTGACCCGGCAGACGCACCCCTGGAAATCTAACCCCTGCAGNAAATGGGACTATAGACAAAGAGAGTTGGTGATTGTGTGAAAAAGAAACAACTGATGCCTTCGCAGGCTAGTAGGAGAGTGCAATTTGTTCAGTCTTCCTGACAAATTCCTTGGGCAGAAGGCATCCAGATTTATATGCGCGTACTCTCTGACCCGGCAGACGCACCCCTGGAAATCTAACCCCTGCAGACGCTCACAGAGGTACACACACAACAGGGTGCTCGGCCAGACATGCTGGGGAAGGACCAGTGCGACAGTCCTCGTCTGTGCGGGGCCTGGAAAGTGCTGTCGAGGCCGGATCTTAGAGCCCAAACACACAAATGCTTGCGTGATGAGGAAACTGTGTTCTGAAGGCAGTCTGATGTTATGATTCCTTGTTACATAGACAAGAACTGGATTGAACTCCTGTATACACATCACTGGGGCTTCCCAGGTGGCACTGGTGGTAAAGAACCTGCCTGTCAGTGCGGGAGACTTTAGAGACCCGGGTTTCATCCCCGGGTCAGGAAGATGACCTGGAGGAGGGCATGGCAACCCACTCCAGTGTTCTTGCCTAGAGAATCGCATGGATGGAGGAGCCTGGGGTCTACAGTTCATGGGGTCACAAAGAGTCGGACATGACTGGCCAACTCAGCACGCATAAGGCCAACTTGCAGAGCAGCTGGACAGTGTCTAGAAGAGCTGGTGATGGGCATTCCCCGACCACTCAGAAAATCCACCTTGAGGTCGATGCCCAGCACAGACTCTCACCGTGTGGAAGGAGACTGATTCATGTGACCCTCACTCATCCAGCAAATCCTTGTTGAGCAGAATCCACATACCAGAAGCTGTCACAGGCGCTGGAGACACCCAGGGTTGCTTGTCATAGCAAGGGGAAACACACATACACACACACACACACACACACACA